>UYYA01004101.1:0-169232 GCA_900624975.1 Angiostrongylus costaricensis | reverse complement strand
GACACAACAAGAAGTAAAGGACAAAATCACGTTTCACATGAAAGACCTTGGAATATAAAACAATGTCCTTCTTCGAAGCATCCAAAAAAGACGCTTATATCTCACATTTAGACAACCGTATGCAGAAACAAGCAGCAAATGCTAGCAGCAGTGGACTCTTAAAGCAACTCAACAAACTTTAACTTGTACATCACGTAGTAAACGTGTAGCCTATGTACTTGACGACTACAATTCCTAGCCAAGAAGGATTGGGAATTGTAGAAGAAACAACATCGTCCGCTACTTCAGGAAGAGTACTGCACTGAATTTTCAACCAGCAACCCATTGTCATTCCTTTTACCAACAATGCGATGAACCGTCGATGGAGTACGGAGTGTGTCAATGCCGTAGTAATGAAGAAATTATGAAATAAACCACACTACACAAGTAGGAAAAAGGGACCAGATGCTGTCAGCAACGCTGCTGCTGGATTGACAACGGAAACGCAGTGTGGGTCGAACAAAGTATATAGCACATACATTCAAGAGATGTGGCAAACTCACATAAAAGTAAAATATTAGGTTGAACGCCACCAAGAGCTCTTAATTTGGCGGGAAAATGTGGTGCACCGTCGCGAAATCGGCGTCGTTAGAGGTATTGATTCGCATTAGGCCTCGGAGTGGGGCGGGGACAAGTTTAACTGTTTTGTGCAGTCGACGAAGAATTGCACGTACTCGATTGGGCCAGCTACGAAACACAACTGCAGGGCGTTGTGAGTTCATTTGGTTGAAATGTAAGCAAAACTTCTTAAACTTGTCTAGTGCTTCTACAAAATTTCCTCGATCTTTATTAATAATCTTTGAGCATGGAAGTATTCTGCCATGGGCTTTACCGCCTCATCGTTGCTGGGAGGTGTTCCCGGGTGTCGGACTGGGATGCACAACGGGGAATTGGTCCCGCCGGCATTGTCTCCCACGCTGAGAAGGAGTACGGAGTTTCCATCATGAAGCTCAGCTAAGAGTAAACCAATACCACGATCCGCCAACGTCCTGGTATAGAAGCCACATGGTAGGAAATCTCCCTCTGATCCACAAGGGCTGCGGCTGCATGTGGTGACGAAGATCTGGGGCAGACTTTCGCCATGCTGACCCCAGGATTCTAGAGGACCACAATAGCTTAAGAGGAAATCTCCGATAAATGGTGATTATGCCGGGGCCCGCACAGCCAGTGAGAATGGGCCGTTAAAGTATCAAGTGTCAAGTATTCTGCTAGTGTTCTTATAGATGTGAAACTGCTTTCGTGACAAGGCGACAGGAGCCAATAGCAAAATGCTCCTAGTGTTGGGTAAAATGAATGGAGACAGCGTGTTTGTAAGCGGTTGTTTGACTGTCGCATTTTCACGCATGTCTATACCCACTGTGTAGATTATTTCCCTCAAGTTGTTGTTTCATGGTTGTACAGCGGTACTGATCTTCGTCCTGATCGATTTCGTCACATTACCAGTCGTACTTACGATATCCTCTCAAAGGTACAAGCATGATTAAAGGATACGAATTGCTTTTTACATATGACGTCACTGTTGCGAGATGCATTTATGTCAAACCGCATACGTCATAAGAAATAAGGCTCTTGGCAATTCCTGAGAGATGCACCGTGCATTCGACTTCAATACATCTCGTTGAAGGTGATTGAATACACGTCTGGCCTATAAAATGACTCCCGCTTGCCTACAGATCTATCGCGTTAATGCTACTATCCTCCCAGGCTAGTCTGGTCCCAATTTGCCGGTCCTGAAGGAATGGAAGGCCTTTTGAGGATGAAGCGCGAGATCGAACCCATGTCTATTGCAGAGAACTTACTACCCCGCTACACGCTTCTCAATAGTCATGTTGTTATGCACCTGCGTTGGCTCTGTACAGGGACTGTTCCTTTGAGCTATTCATGAAATTTTATGTCCAGGTGCATTATTTCCAGAGCTTGTAGTGGTTAGTAGCGGTTGTCGTTTAATCTTTGCAGATAATCAATATTTCGACGTTGCTACAAGTTTCTTCTCAACTGTTCACCCTTCATTGCGGCTAAGAGGGGTCCCTAGGTGAAGGGCTGCGATACACAACAGGGCAATACATCCACCTGGCTGGGTCTTTCAAGCTGAGAAGGAGTCCGCCGTTTCCATCTGATGCCTTGCTAAGAAAAAACCAATACCAGAATCCACCACCGTCCTTGTATGAAATTAGTCGCATGGTGGCAACTTTTCCTCTGATCCACAATGGCTTTGACTGTTTGTGGTGATGAAGAACTGGGACAATCTTTGACCAGGCGGACCTCGGCATTCCAGGGGACCACAATTGCTTAACCAGCAAGTCTCCGAAAAATGGTGGTTGTGCTGGGGCTTGCACAACCAGTGATGACGGACCGTTTAAGTCTGAAATATCAAGTAGCGACAAGTTTACACTGCACTGCTAAAAATTTTTTATTCTGCACAACGATGTGGCCACCCAGTCTCAACAAAGAGCTGTTATGGACGCTCGACTAAAGTCATCGAAGGTCCTATGAAGACAACTGCACGGAAATATACCTATACCTACAGTACCTACAATAGAACCTTATGTAAAAACCCCGTTGAAGGTTAAGCCATATTTCCTTACTGGGTTTTCCCGTGAAATCGATTAATCATGCAGATTTCAGTAACATCAAAGCGAATCTGTGAAATATTTTCAACCATTTACTCCAATGAGATCGATGAAACACTTGTGGTGGTCGTGGTTGGTCTTGGACTGCGATTTAGTTGTAGCTTGGAGCCACAGCTCTCCAGTGAGAACAATGATTGTGATGAGTTGTTGGCAAAATGAGCATTTATACCACAATCCATTTCGTCGCTGCCATTTTTCGTTACGAATAAATGTCATGAAATTCCTCGTATATGGGAGAGTTGTGGGGATACGATTAGATTTATAGGAAGGGAAACTAGATACGCATTCACTGCGTTCACAAAGGACAAACAGCACGCAGAAGCGGAGAAACATCGTTGAAGGTTTAAGTATTATTTGTTTACTGGATTTTCCTCTGAAATCGATTAATGGTGCGGCTTTCAGTAACATCAAAGCGAATCCGTGAAATGTTTTCCACCATTTACTCCGAAAAAACCGATGAAACACTTGTTATTATGACAAGTTTTGAGAGTACGAGAAGGTGCTGCACCGATAAGGAACATTCCACTATTGACCAATTCTATCTGAAACGGCCACTGTTCATACTGCGATTTCCGAGTCTTCTGAAAAACAAAAGTGTTTCCCACCATTCATTAATTGTTATTCCTTTATTTACGTACAAACTGACGTTTCGGCGGATTTCGCCTTCCTCAGACCTCGGAAAGGTCAAGTTGACAGCAATCCACTCGGCCAAACACCTCCATAACCAAACAGAAAAACGCTAAACCAAGATTTCAATCACATTTAGCATAGCTCTGCACACTCACCGCTTTCTATGAGTCTTCCACTGAGTATGTCGCGTGAAGACCGACCGCACAGAATTCACATGGAAGCGTAATGTGCCTCTTCCATCAGAATACTAGGTTTATATACTGTCGAATATCACGCGTAACAATGAGGCATTCATCTCTGCGGTTCATTTTCGGATTCTTGGAATTAATCCAGAATGCCTCTAGAGTTTCGCGCGCTTGTGTTCTCGATTCTTGCGCGAAGATCGTAACCCTTACTTCAAAATCTTCTCCGTTATGTTTCTGCGTGCCATGCGTACCTAGTGGAGTACTTGGCTTACGTTTGCCGACTAGGATGTTGCCTCAATGAACATCTTTTGTTATTTAGTAATCATCCTTGAAAATGGAAACACCATTGATAGTATTTTTATACGTTGCGAAATTGCATTGATGGTTAAGAGACAAGGACCAATAGCAAACTGCTTCAACTACTGAATGAAACTAACGTAGATGTGCTTGCAAGTGACGCGTTGGTTATCATATTTGTAAGGAAATGTGTACCGACTGTATAGATCGTTCTCCTCCCACGGTAATATGGCGGCGTTCATCCTCGTTCAGATCGTTTTCATCACACTGCCAATCAAACTTTCGAATTAGGCTACACAATGCATTATTCGATACTTGATACCATGTTCCTGCAAATCACAAAATGAAATGGGACCAAATTATAACTGAGGATGCGGACTAAAAAACAGTGTACATTGTGATTTTTAAAATTATAAAAATAAAGAACGGGCAAAAACGACGGCTGGGTTCAAAGGTAAAATACTCGAAAAAAGGTAAAAAGAGGCAGAACGGAGAAGGGAGCAACAAAGTCATATTTAATATCACACGGTGTTGAATATAAAACAACATTCTTCTTCGAAGAACACAAAAAACGGTGTTTGCCTATGGCGATTTGGAATAGCGCAACAATTCACCTACAAGTTTTCAGGGAACGCTACGGCATTATTGGTGGCTGGCATTTCGCTGGTTAAATTAATGGAAACCAGAATGCTAAGTGTTCTACAAGGTTCTGTGAATTTGTTTTAAGAGGATGCATCCTTATCTTTTTTCTGTTCGTGCGCCAGGAATACAACACACTTTTCTTTTTCGTCGTACCAACGACCTTCTATTAGGACTTTTTTATTTTCTGGCTTCCCATTAGTACAAGGCAATTTTTTATTTTTTCTTATTGCAGTTATTTGCCAACTGGATAGAAGAATTTTGCTTCATCACAATAAAAATTTGATTTTCAGGAATCCACGACAAATACTTCTTTAGAAATACGAGCTCCAAGGCTTATATTTCTAACGTCAAAGCAGATGAATAGACCGGATTTCGTCTAGCAGTAAAGCTCTGTACTCTTTGAATCCTTCGTCAATCAGGAAATTATTGTCAGTTACTCAAAATCTAACTTCGTCGCAAAAATATTATCGTGACCAAAAGTTCAACTGCATTGAAGAAGAAGACAAATCCTCGTCTACGAGTAGAGCTCTACTATAAGGCCGAAGATCTTGTTGGAACACATATCGGACGACGATTGTCCTGAATCGATAGATAAGAGGACTGCGATCACGGTGAAAGGTCGTACCAACAGGTATTCTACTAAATTTGTTTAGTGGAAGTGATATCTTCTTGTCACCTTTGAGTTATCCTGTTTTTTGTGCTGGCTCACGATAGTGAAGAGATATTTGTGAACGACGAAACTGCAAGACAATGTAGGCAGTACATCACTTTACTGATTGTTCATGTCGAGAAGAATTTCGACATCCGGAAATACTACAGGGAATGCTAGAATCGCTTTTATCGAAGAGGAGATATTGTAGCTTAACTCTGCGAACTCCGGTGAACTCTCTGCGGTAGTGGACGGTTTTGGACCACCTGGCTTGACTATTCTCGGACAAAAGCAAAGGAAACCAACTCATCGAGCAGAGAATAACCGAATATCCATACGCGAATTATATTTAGGGTAGTTATCCCTGACGTGAGGTGTTTGGCGGTAGGAAGAAGCAGCTGCTATAGACGATACCGCAAACTCACACTAGTAGCATATTCCCATTCCTAATATTGTACACATCTATACCACTTTTACTGATGGCGATATCGTTAACCATCTCAAAACCCGGCAGAATATCTCCTTATTCTATTCACGCCCCGATTTCATCGTTTTCGGAGCCGATTTGTCCACATCGGTTGAGCACAGTCATTTGCCCATCATAGCGATGTGGTTCTCTGTATTCGCATAGTGTCGAATCCTTCTATGTGGAGCGCTGCTCGAATGAGAGGAACGGTTGTTGGAGATACTAACCTGTTGATGACAACGTGTTTTAGCCAGAGTATCCTTGCTGTTGTGGCTGATATTAGAGTGGCTTGCATACAGCGAATAATATTTTTAAAATGTGGTGCTCTACTCTGGAAGATTGAAGCGTTCACAGCTATGAATACATGTACGCATGAACCAACGACTTTGGACCGTCGACTCGAGTCAATAAGATCTAAAAGGCGAAGATGTCGAAAAGTAAGCTAGATAAAGAGCCTAGAATTTCTATAACAAGCTCATGCAAGGTCATAAATGAAGAATGGTAAACTTCCCGCTCTTTCGCTACAGACTTGGTTAATAGATTCACTTGATGGTAACTACAATACGCTAAATATCTATTCCTCACACCACATTTTTAGGCAATTTATGTTATTAGCCGAATATTGCAACAAGAGGTAAAAAGAATAAAAGGATAGAGCTCTTGGGGTTGATCAATCCCTGAGAGATACTCCATGCATTCGCCTTCAATAAGCATCGTTGGAGGTGACTGTATGCACATCTGGCCTTTACCAGCCTTTCTCGAGTACCCCTTTATCGATGTATAGGGTATCAAACCAGTGCTGTTAAGCTCCCAGACAAGTCTGGTACCAATTTGCCGATGGACGCGGAGATCGATTCTACGCGTGAGTCGCAGTGGCGCTTCCAGTCACTGCACTACAAGAGCCCTTACAACAGAAGGTATGGTATATGTGCTAAGCTGCACCTTATTTGAATGCATGGATGACATATGTTCGAATTCCTGATAATGCCGCCTCAGGCAATAGTAGCGCGAAGCGAACAAACTGGCAAGAAACCGAGATGGAATTACTCGGGAAACACACGGAGAATCGTATTTCCTCGACATCGATCAGTATATTGTGAGCAATCTTACGAATTTGTCCACCGTCACCGCCGACACGACACCAGATCGGGTGTAACACCAGCACACCGCTGAGGTCTGCAAAAATTGTCGGTCGTCAATTACTGAAGGTCTATGAGATTTCAGAAATCTAACCACACCCCCTCACGGTAGGATTTCGAGCGCCGCATGAAACGCACATTTATCACTGGCATATATCGTGGCGAAAACGAGTCCTTTGCTTCGCTGTGGATTACTCGCAATCCGTTTTTGCACGCTTGAGTGAGCTAATCATGGGAGGCAGTTATAGCCGTCAAATAAGAAAGCTAAAAGTGGACTGTGTTGCAGAGGCCTAACTTGGAATGGCTTGGCTTTGCTACTTTTCCATCCATTTGCTGACGAAGATCACACCTGGAGACTAGAAGTTTTAAATGCTGCAGGAAATTTTTTCTGCTAAGTGTGATAAAATTGTTATAGAAACTGTAGTCCCAAGAAGACGCAGGGACGAAGGTTTGGACCACGGATCCTAAGCCGTTAAAACATAAAAAAGATTAATCTCCAGACGTTGGTCAATCCTTAAGGGATGGGCCATGCATACGACTTCTTTAAACATCGCTAGAGGTGAATGAACGCATATCAGGCGTTCACAATGACTCGCGCTGGCCTACCAATGTATCGAGCTGTCATCCTCCCAGACAAGTCTCGTACCAATTTGCGGACTTTGGGGGGATGGAGGGCTTGGGGCGAGCTATGACTCCGAGGTGGATTCCATATGTGCGTTGCAGGGTACCTCTGACCACTGCGCTGCTGTCGCCTATTTTTTCTTTCACGTTCCCGATCGTGATACCGATGTCAACAGCCATCATGACTTAGTACAAGGAGGGCCATTGTCCATCCTTAACAATTTACAGAATCATTTTTCCCGAATAGCTTCAGTGGTCGATAATATGGGTAACAATTAACTGTAATGAAGTAAGTGCATCTATAAAACGCTGTTTAAGAAAGCCCAGTCCAGAGAATTCGGTAACGATAATCGAAATACCACCGAGTAATCTAAGGCGCCAGCTAGTTCGTAACCGCCTATACGACCGTCTATGTGCAACGAAAAATTGCATAATATGCCCCAATGGTAGAGACGGTGACTGCATGAGTTCGGCTACAGTCTATCTGATCTCTTGTAAAGCGTGCGGGGACGAATACGTTGGCGAAAAGGGTAGATCACTCTGCGTACGTATAAAAGAACACCTAGTCGGCAAACGTAAGCCAAGTACTCTACTAGGTACGCATGGCACGCAGAAACATAACGGAGAAGATTTTGAAGTAAGGGTTACGATCCTCGCGAAAGAATCGAGAACACAAGCGCGCGAAACTCTAGAGGCATTCTGGATTAATTCCAAGAATCCGAAAATGAACCGCAGAGATGAATGCCTCATTGTTACGCGTGATATTCGACAGTATATAAACCTAGTATTCTGATGGAAGAGGCACATTACGCTTCCATGTGAATTCTGTGCGGTCGGTCTTCACGCGACATACTCAGTGGAAGACTCATAGAAAGCGGTGAGTGTGCAGAGCTATGCTAAATGTGATTGAAATCTTGGTTTAGCGTTTTTCTGTTTGGTTATGGAGGTGTTTGGCCGAGTGGATTGCTGTCAACTTGACCCTTCCAGGCTCTGAAGAAGGCGAAATCCGCCGAAACGTCAGCTCGTACGTAAATAAAGAAATAAAATAGCACCTCGTGTTTGCTGAACAGAAGTAGAAAGATATATTCAATCAATGCCGAGGTTAATAGACAGTCGGACTTGGAAGCTACAATTAACTGTGATTTCGTTTTATGATAACGTATTCTATTGGACTAGTCACGCAAAATGGCGCAGAGACGTTATAGATGAACTATCATCATCCGACAATTCAAGGTGGATCATTCCTTTCTCTGTGGTGTCACGTTCGACATTCTTCACAAGATGTGGATTATCCTGCTCTATTTCCAAGTAGTGACAATCACTTCCCCTTTACTCTCTAAGAAATTTTGGTACTTTGATTTGAAATTTGGTTATATACGGCTGTATTCATGTTTGCAAAGGAAAGGAGGAAATATTGTTTCTTCTGATATTATTAGCTCTCGAACCTGCTCATACCATGCTCTCATCTCCATGGAATGGAAATAAACTTTATTGCAATAGTTGCTAAAGATTCTGAGAGTTTCGTCCGAAAGTACGGGTAAGTTGATGTCCACTTCGTCGTTGTGATCGTGGTGTCGAACCGTCGAAGAAAACGAGGTGATTGCAGCGCTACTTCTGGTATTTGTTCTTGTGCAACGTTTCTAGATTTATGATTTATAATGTCTATGTACATAATGAATCAGAGATTCCACAAAAAATGAAGAGGTATCCTAGCCTCTTCTTCTCGTTTTCACATGTGTGTGGAGTCGGTATCAGAGCAATCATTACAGCAATAAATGTAAACGTGTAAACGCCATAAATATATTGACCCTGTAATCTTACTCATCATTGCAAATCGAAACTTGTACCAACAATTCTTCTTGTTCAGGTTGAAATGTAATGAACTACAACAGTAAAGCCAGTTTCACTGACGTCTTGTTCGTCAAACAACGACGAAGGCGACTCAGTACTTTACATTCAAGGATTGCGTCAACTCGTTAACATTCTCCTTCTTCATGATGTCCTAGTTCCAAAAAACCACAAACATGCCTCGGAATGGCATATACTCGAGAATTTGAAATCCGTTATAGTTCATTCATTTTCGCCACAAACCTAACCAAAACTAAACGAGCCTCACACTGCAGTAAATGATCGCCAACTCGCCTATAAAAGCTTTAAATTTTACGGCGATGATCAATCCCCATGGTATACACCATTCATTCGACTTCATTAAGCGTCGTTGGAGGTGACTAAATGTACATCTGGCCTATAGAGTGACTCGCGGTGGCCTAACAGTGTATCTTCCCAAACAAGTTTGGTACCAATTTGCTGACCACGGAGGGATGGAAGGCTTGGTGGGACTTGGATGCGGCGATCGATACCATATGTATTGCAGGACGCATACGACCACTGGTCTACATGCACCACAAACCCGTCTTTACGCGAATATAAGCCAGAGATCGTTATTTCATTATTTTACATAACTTTATCGAGCAGAATCGGCAAATAACTGGATGAAGATTGAAAACCTCAAGATGTTAGTGAAAATATGGATTCCTGCTCCAGAAGCGGCTGCACCAATCTCTACTGCAACAGTATCGTACACACTACGTAGATGCACCTGAACGTTTTTCTTCCTGAAATCAAACGACGTCACACTCAAGCAGGCCAGTCACTGGAATTCTACCCTCTAAAAAGAAAAAAGCAACCCACAATCTATTATTGAGGCCGGAAAACGTGCGACGAATGTTGTCGAAGAAGTTAGTAGCACCTGGACTACTGGCACGATTCCTCCTGAAAACGTTCAATCACGTTGTCAAGGAATCCCACTTAGCTATCCATCATTTTGGGATCGGGAAATTGGAACCAGACTTGTCTGGAAGGACAGGTGCACTGGCCCAATGCAACGTTAGGGCACCACCAATAAAGCCAAATATGCATTCAATCACCTCCAAACGATGCTTAATGAAGCCGAATTCATGGCGCATCCCTCATGGATTGATCCACGTCAAGAACATTATTCTCTTATCCTTTACCGTTTGCGCGCTCTGTGTTATTATCTAAGTGACTTAATAGTGAACTAAATCGCAAAGAAGAATAACGCTGCACCACTACTTAGAACACAGTAAGCTCTTCGATAGATAAGCTGGCGGTTTTCTTCTAAGAAAGCCGTTTTCCCTGCTCGTCCAATCTTCTTGGATACTGTCGCGCTATAAAGATCTTACACTTCTACATCACCGTCTAGTAGGAACGCCTGCAGAATACTTCTGTCGCTGATATTCACAGACGGAGAGCAATAAACAAAGGCATATAAATAATATAACTAACTTGGATACTTGGACGGTCCGTCTTCACCAGTAGTGCGGACACCCGTATATGTGCCATTCGTTCCTTTCTCTCGTAATCGTAGTCTATGGTGGTGGTCTTGTTCGATGGTAGCGCATTCGGGTCTCATACCGTGATCTGTGAAACAACTGCAGCTGCGGGCACAGCTGCTTAACTTTGTTTACGAACACGCCCGCCCAGCGTGTAGGTGGTCGTCATAGTGGACGTTTGCACTCTCCTAAAGTCCACTCTTCTGTTCGTTTCGTCCATCTGTCGTCCGTTTTTTTCATTATGTGAGCGGCCCATTTATGTTTCGCTGTTGATGTATATTCTCCTGGATCTCGAAGATGTGACAGATTTCGAAAGTCAGAGCTTCGCATTACGGCTAGATATTAAAAGTGCCGGTTATATTTCAAAAGACATCGCTCAAGCACTCTGTGAGTAGTGCGAAGCATTCCTGACGTAGCTGAACCATCAACCCACGTCAACGCAGCATAACAGTGCGCTGGGCGAACCGCAGAATCAACGATATAAGCGCGGATTTTCGGATCCTTCCATGGATCGGTGTCTTCTTCGAGAGGTCCGAATGCGATCCGAATGCGGGCCAAGCTGCTCACCTTCCTCTATCTAGTTTTTCCTTCATGTTGTTTTCCTCGTTGATTCATCGCGCATGGTATACGTACGAGGTGGTTTCAGCAATGGGAAAGCCATTTAATTCAAAATTTTTTGCCTTCGTATTATGTGTTTTCCAAGCACTGGGTCTTCTTTCGATTTATGCGCAGTCGGATCTTTCTTTACGCTTCGTTGAGCACATTGGCAATAGTCTACGCTTCGCTAATACTGCTTGAAAAAATGACAATGTCGTCGGTAAAATGAATGTTTGATAGGAATATTCCATCATTACTTATGCCTTTCTCATCGCAATCGAGCGACTTCATTATCCACTGCAGTGCAGCACTGAACAGCTTTGGCGATATTGTGGCGCTCTATCGAATCCCTTTTCCTACTGGTATGGTAACAGGTCGATGGAAAAGCTGTATTTTCGTAGTGCAGTCCCCATGGCAGTCAAACAGAGTTCTTATGTAGGACGGGTCCACTCCTTTGACGACGAGCGCTGATAGGATTGCATCCGTTTCGACGCTGTCAAACGCTTTTTCTTAGTCGACAAAGATTGGGACTAAAGGGAAGTTGTACTCCCGATAAACTTCGATGACCCTGGGCACGGTTTAGATGTGGTCCGTGCAGCAAAATGCTTTTCGAAATCCTGCTTGCTCGACTGGTTGCGCCACATCTAATGCCGTCGATATGCGCGAGAGAATAATATTCGTCAACACCTTATTGGAACCTTTTGAAGAAAGGCTGTCCTATGATTTGCGAGAAGTACATATAAATTATGGTCTCCAGCACTAAAGCAATCAGCAGTGATATTATTGAGTCTTGGAGCTGTGCCTCTTTTCATGCTTTCTATTGCAACTCGAACCTCCGATGGAAGAATTGTAGGTCGTCTTTGTCCAGCGGGGATATAGAGACCCAAGACCGGGACGGGCATTGTGGAACGTAGAACGTTGGTGTAGAGCCTTTTCTCTATTAATTCCATATAATGGCCAGAAGTTTTGAGGATCTCATCTTCGCTCATCAGAGCTGACAGCGGAACATTATAATCACACAAGTTCCGCTGGTATTTTTTCAGGCTGCTTCTTTTCTCTGCTGCTTCTAGTAATTTCTTCTGTTTGTAGCGTTGTAGATATTCCTGCAAAGCTCTTCTGCAGCTGGCATTTATTACTAGCCATGTTAAATGTGTTGCAGTGGGATCAACCTTCAGTTTCCTTCTCTTTTCGAGCAACTCCTTAGTAGTGATTGAGATGCGATCCGATCTTCCTTGTTGAGGAACTGCGGTGAATTCGTCACTGTTTTTCAGTCCTTCGACAAGCAGCTCGTATTCTTGGGTCGGGTCTTCTTTAATGTGCCGTCGATGTTTGGATAGGACTTCGCTCAGAATGTTCTCGTCGTATACAGCTAGCTTTTTCCTCGTGGTTGATCGAGAAAATTCATTTCCAGCATGTGGCTGAATCGAATCTTCGCGCCAAGAAGGCAGTGATCGGTACCAGTGCAAAATGACGGGACTACCGTTGTGTCAAGTAGGCACCATCTTCTGTTTGTCAGAACGTGGTCGATTTCCGCATGACTCATGCCGTTAGGAGACTCCCATGTCCAGTGGCGTTTTTCTTTCCTCTGGAAAAACGAGTTTCCATGGAAGAGACGTGCTGCGGACAGGAATCTTGCGAGACGGTTCTCATTCCCATTTTTTCTCCTAATCCAAAATTTCCGATACTGCATTCGCTCTCGTTGGCCTTTCCTATTCAGGCGTTTAAGTCTCCGACAACAAATTTATGACATGCTTTATCATTGCGGATGGGCTCTTCCGACTGATAGTGGAACGCATTTAATTCGTACTCGTCAACTGCGCCGGTCGATGAGTAGCAGTTGATGATAGTGATTTTCTTGTGATGCGAAAGTTGAAGACGGAGGACGGCTATGCGAGGGAAAAGGATCTCGTATAGTCGACGAGATGGACTATGGACAGGTGGACGATAAAGCCTATACCGCCGACATTTAGTGACGAGACATTTTCTCCACGGATCACAACGGTCCCATTGCATAGTTGGCGTATGTCCTTCTTCTTGATTTTTGTTTCTTGTGATGTGATCACATGAAATTTAATGCGATCTGCGGCTACAAGAAGGGCCAAAAGATCGGCTCCTATGGAGAGTGTTCTAGCATTATACATGTATAGTAAGAAACAATCACAATGGGCTATCGTGCCGGTGTTCGTCAGATCCGATTCCAATGACGTCCTGCATAACTCGAGATTTTCTGGCCTCTCATCGGTACTCTCACCGCCTGACGTCGTAGACGGGAGCAACTAGTGTGTGGGGTACTGAGGCTGCCCTATTGCTGGTCGTGGAACTTGGTCCTTCCTGGAGTCCTTAATTAACCTTGCAAAAGCGGATCCAGGTCTTCACCACGATCTGGTTCAGAGGGTGGTGCGATTTTGACGTCGAATCATTCGTTCTGTCTTCCTACTAGTTGAATCGGAAAGGTGTAAAACCGAAATGAAAAACGAAAGTAGGATTAAAAAAGTAAACGGCAGCTCTCAAGGACAAGCCGAATCAAATAATATAAATAAATATTAAATAGAAAAAATATAAACCTTCGGTGTTGACCAATCTTTGTGAGATGCGCCACGCATTAGACTTCATTAGGTGTCACTGGAGGTTACGGAATGAAGATCTGACCTATACAATAACCCTTTTGGCCTGCCAATGTATTCAGCCAGTGTTACTGTCTTTCTAGACAAGTTTGGTACCGATTTGCCGAACCTTGGAGGGTTGGAAAGTTGGTGAGCTTGGAGCGCGTGGATCAATCTTATGTGTATTGTAGGGCGCCTTTGAGCACTGCGCTACCCTTGTTCCCTGTAATACAGTGGCAAATCTCATAATAAAGTAAATATTTCCGATATTTTCTATCTGAAAAAAGCGGGCACCACGGCAATAAAGTGGTCAAAAATATTTCAATAATTCATAAAAAAAAATAATAATAACAAGTGATTAAAAGGTTTTCATTGTTACTGCGATCACCGTTCCCAGTGCTTGAGCTCTGTAAACACGAGATTCATAATTTAAATATCACTTCAATTCTCTGTACTAAGTCGGCCTCCGTCATTCCTCGGCCTACTGGCAAGAACACGCTAGTGCGTTAAGAAAATATGCATTCTTAAGATGCTAAAGTTTTTTTCATTAATTTAGACCATTCATTTGTATTCACTCCTTTCATACTTATTCTCAGCTCTTAAAGACCGTACCACTCCGTGCTGTTTTATAGAATTACAGATAGACTAAGGTGTTGAGAAACACCCTATTTGATCGAAATCTCTTTCAGAAAGCAACGGAATACAATGTGCATCAGCTGTGTCCTGGCAGTTTGGCTGTCGGCTGAGGAAGCAACAGCAGTTCGTGGTATTTCTGCTAATAGAAATAACTCTACGTTGGATTTTAAATGTTCTACTGGGCGCGTGATATCATGGTTATGGAGGTAAACATCATGGATGCTTTCAAAATCTTGTGAAACGTCTCCATAGCGGACCCCGCGAAGCAAATAGACGTGCACCATTGTAGGATTTTTGCCGTTGAGTTCGTTACTATTCCTAGAATAAAAGTTACCACTGATCGCATCATGTTAAACTGGTTTATGCGGTCATACAAAAGTATCTCTGTGATCGTCCATTATATGACTTTAATTAACTGCCAAGCGACCATCGTGCTCAACTGGCTGATGTGAATGAAGAACGCCTTCAAGCCAGAAATGGGCATGCTTCCCTAGGACCACGAAGATGCATTAATCTAATAGACACCAAGGTTATATAAATTCAACGCATTGGCATCAAATGAGCATTCTTAAAATATCACAGCCATTTAACCTACATCATGACTGATGTCGTCCTGGAAAAGCGTTTTCGTGAGTGTAGCTTGCTCATATGACTGGTTAAAGTTCTATAAATACTCTCAAGGTGAAAATAATTGGATCAGTGTCTGCATGCATTGGGTCTAACAGTACCAACTGATGACGAATCCCACTCAACGTTTTCCGTATTTTTAAAACGTCGTACTCTAATAATATACGTTACTATGAGATTGCAAAGCGAGAGCGCGTGTAGTGTAGTGGTCAGTGCTTCAGCGTAAGAGGGGATATTGTTGCAAATCAACACTAACCCCACATTTCCTCATCGAGGTAAGCTTTTTCTTGCTTGCATCATAGACAGGTGAGCTGTAGTCGCATTTCGAGTGCCCGGTGAATGTCCTCCGATGGGTCGAATACGTCGTTTATTCTTCTTCGTTTGATGAAGTTTGAAGAGACTCGGTGATTTAGGCAGCGGCGAAGAGAGTGTGTTGCTTATCAAACGAAGACCAAGACCAACTTCGTCTAGTGTCACACTTGTTTTTATTCGAAAATTCAGTAGCAGCGTTTGAAATACCACCGAAGACTCTAAAGTGCCAATAATGGAAGGTTCGAAAACTTGCATAACGTGCCTTAATGTTAGAGAAGGCGATTGTCATCAGTTCGTAGACGACAATCCCGACTTCCTGTAAAGAATCTAGAGACAAATATAATATGGAACGGGGGACTCTTTCCCGTCCTATATAAGCATAGATAGTCACGCATTGGATATGAGTGAGCGCACAGTATAAAAGATTTTAAAATCGAAATTACTATGGTCGCGCAGGAATCCAAACTGTCGGTACGTGAAAGCGTTGTGGCGTTTTGCATAAAATCCAGAGACCCAAAAACGAAACGGTAGGGGTACTGACCCGTAATCATGTGTGACATCGTGCTGTAATCAAGACTGACATTAGACTTTGCGCAGTAACATTCTCTAACCATGAAGTGCACTGTGTGGCTGTTTTCCAACAGTACCTGAAACCTTTATGGAGATGTAATTGTATGAAAGTAAACGCATGTTGTTTTACAACCTCGCGTTTGCTGAGGAAGGAAACGACGAATTTATGCTCTTGTGAAGGAAAAATCAAAACACTCACTGTTAGGATGTGATTTATGTAGTCGGTCCATGAACATCTGGGAATTCGCTGGATGATTTGGGATGTGTTTTAACAGTTACTAGTGTTGAGAACCACGTTATTTTGCCTGTTGGCCTATCAACGCATCCAGTGATAGGTTTTACCTTGAATAACGATGAATTAGGCACAAGATCATCACTTGATACAAACTTGTGATTTTGTTCGTATTTTTTGAGCAAACGCGAGGTGTTATTGTTCTTTGTTCACGATTAAGCTGACGTTTCGGCGAATTTCGCCTTCTTCAGAGCCGCTTTCTATGAGGTCTCCACTAAGTATGTCACGTAGAGACCAACCGCATTTCCCTCTACACCTATTCTGAGCTACGGTTTCGTAGCTATTAGAAACGGCTATTTGCCGTGCCAAGTTCCGGGACTCCTCTCTCTGCTCTCTTCCCGTGCACACGTTGGTTGCTGTTCGAAACATGTTTCTTATAAGCGCCCTTTTCGTGTGAGAGGGGTGAGAGGAGAGGTAATGAACCAAGATATTTTTACTACTTGGCTTTCGGTACCACTTTGTAATGTAGCCATTTTCTGATAGGTGAATTTGTACGTTCAAAAATGGAAGCCATTTTTCTTTCGGCTTTTCTCGGGTGAACTTGATATACTCTGACTGTGAGTTTAACAATTGTCTACGCACTTGTCTACGAAGCCGACAAAACCAGATGTTCGCCAAGTCGAAGAAGTGCGAGACGAAGGAAAACTTTTGTACTACACTTTTGTACTTTTGTACTTTATACTTTTGTACTACATTATACTTCCACGTGATTTCTGTGCGGTTGGTCTCTACGTGACATACTTAGTGGAGACCTCATAGAAAGCGGCTCTGAAGAAGGCGAAATTCGCCGAAACGTCAGCTTAATCGTGAACAAAGAACAATAACACCTCGCGTTTGCTCAAAAAATGCGAACAAAATCACTTGATTAATGCCGAGGTTAATAAAAAGTCGGTCGTGGCAGTTACAAACGTGTGAGTTTTGATAGGTAAGTTCAAGCCGGCACTTATTGATAAACCAACTTTGAGTTCGAAAATAACTGACGCTTTCTTCGTTTTTTTCCATTTCTTTTCTTTTTTATTTAACCTTACTGGAAAAAATGTGCCAAAAGAAAAACCTTTCACTGTTACGAAATAAGTAATGATAATGAATGAGAGATAGAAAAATTTAATACTAGCACATTTAGGAGTACAGTTGCGAGATGGAGAAGTTGGCCGTTGAAGCAGTTAAGGGATAACCAGTGCCCACTTCGAAGAGCGAGGCGAACTACGAACTCTTCGAGAGGTACCAGTTTGCATTTCATTCGACTACTGAGGGAAGTTCGAGCGAAGTTCCATAGTACATTTCGAGTACTACAGTTTCAGCTTCAAACTTGAGCAAGAAACTATTGTTGACCGTCACTCCACCATAGCATTTCGAATATTGTTGCACTGGTGGTATAGACTTGAAACTCATGGGAAGGTAAGCGCTGCTGAGAATATTATCGACAGGAAAAAATGATTGCCTGTCTGAATACACGCTGCGATCCAATATCCCAAGCGTGGGTTGGGCAGTGGCTAGATGTCCAGAATTCAGTGGACGTCGCTGTCGCGTGGTTTTACGTCAAAATGTGAGGTGCATTTAAATTTAGAATTTCGAGGCTGAAAGTGGTCGAAACCGGCAGTTTGTTATCAGAATTCATGCGCACGAAGAATTCGCTGAGAATGAAAAACTTGCGTCTTTCAATTCATTTTTATAAGTATAAAAGAAAACTAGAAACAGCGTGTCACCTCGACGTTACCATTGCATAGGCCTTTACGCTTGAAATACCAGCTCTTACAACTCCGCTTCTGCGTGCTGTTTGTACTTTGTGAACGCTGTGAATGCTTATCAAGTTTTCCTTCCTATAAATTTAACTATATCTCCACAACTCTCCCGTATACAAGGAATTCCATGACATATATTCGTGACAAAAAATGGGAGCGTCGAAATGGATTGTGGTATAAATGCTCATTGTGCCAACAACTCATCACAACCGCTGTTGTCACTGGGGTGCTGTGGCTCCAAGCTACAACTAAGTGGCAGCCCAAGACCAACCACGACCACCACATGCCATGAAGAAGTAATTCACTGAGGGAAGATAACTGAGAAAGCCTCACGTAAGGACTTAGCAAGTGGACTAACTGATGCTCATTGATGATCTTCGTGATTTTATGAAAGAAATTCCACATCTTAGGGATTACGGGGAGTGAAAATATCGTCCAGATAAATGGATATTTAAATGGCCGCCTTCGGTTGTTGCGCTTTCTACTTATTATGTGCCTGGCGCATCTGTGTTTCGCTATCAATGTATATTGTCTAGCATCTCGAGGAAGGGAGAGATTCCAGAGATCTGATCTGCGCTTACGGACTAGTTGTTGTTAGTGTCCGTTAAACCTCAGCAAAAATCGTTTACACACTTGTGGGTGGTATGTAGACGTTTTAACGTAGTTGAAACATAACCCTACGACTTTGCTGCATAACACAGTGCTGGGAGGACTGTTAAATCGAGAAGGCGAGCGCTTAAATTTGGATTTGTTAATTGATCGGTAACTTCTTTGAGCGGCTCAAATGATGCACAAACTGCTCTCATTCCTTCATGTAGTTCCTCTTTCATTTTGTATTCCATGTTCATTGGACGCCCAAAGTGCACAAACGAGGTGATCTATGCAGTCAGAGAAACTGCCAGTTTGATTCCTTAGGATTTGCAGCATAAGTTCATCATGGATAACGTTGTCGACAAATATTTTAAAAAATCATGGTAAATCACCCATAGTGCAGTAAGTCATGTTGTTAACATCGTTTCCTAGCCTAGCACAAGGTTTTCGCTTATTGAGAAGAAGAATAAACCGGAACACGAATGTTCGCAAAGATGTGTTGGAACAGATGGAAAAGAGAAAAGTGGTTTACTGAAACTGCACAATCGAAAGCCGGACATAGAAGTGGTATTTTGTAATTTTTTTTGCCTCACTGCTTAATCCTTTATTCCTTTCCTGCTAATTTTTGCAAGCATTTACTTTCAGCTAATAATTGAAGTACTATCTATTATCACAATGATGCTGAAATACTCCAGGCCATATCCAAACATGTGATTCTCCTTTTCTGACCACTTGTGTTACCCACTCCACCTCTAAACACCTCGCTTTGACTTTCTCACAAGCAGTTTTTACACTAACGGTGTCACAAACAATTTCAGGCGTCTAGGGAAATGTTCTGCGGGCACAAATCGGCATTGGATCCAGTTAAGCTGAGAATGGAATTAAAATCACATTGAATAACTTCTAATTTACGGTCCATTCTTTACAGTCCTCGGATCGTTTCAGTTGGTGGCTGATGCTGATGGCGCCGTTAGAAAATCGGTTGAGCGAAAAGCAAAGAAAAGACCTCAGTATTGTAGTGTGTAAAACGTGATCCCTCGGAAAGTATAGCCAGGAATTCGAATTCGCTGTGGGGTCTATGTTTTCCAAATATCTCGGTATAATCGTAGTTGAATTGCACATGTCCTGTCATAAAAAATAAAGAACGGTAGATAGAACGTTATACTATGTATTGTCTTAAAGACGGTTCTTATTCTTAGCGTTTGGGTTTCATAAGCGAACACGAATACGTATTACGAATTTTTTCGAATGCAATAGTGTAACTGTCAGCTGGAGAAGCAGGCCGAGGAAGCAGCTAAGAGTTGCTCAAAAACTCTTCCAGAGAGCTTTGAGAACCAGGCGATCGGATGGTATTAACATACATTTTAAAACGCTATGGAAATTGAGTCAAAATGTTCTAGTATGCTCCATGCTTGGTAGTTCCAGACTTGATCTCACCGCTGGTCGTGCTGATGGTGATGTCGACGGCCTATTGTGGCTGCTATTCCGTAGAATGTGGAATAAATGGAAGAATGGAGTAATAATTTTCCTTCTTTAATATGTGGAAATGTTTTTCTTTGGAAAAAATTCTCTCTCTCTCTCTCTCTACGCGCTGGAGAATACGTCAACTGTTGGTGGCACCATAACTAAGTGCCCAAAGTGTAATGGAGTGCGGTTATCTTGTTGTGCGCCTACGGTACCACGTAAGCCGTATTTTCTCAAGAGTACAACTGAAGAAAACTAATTCGACAAGAGTTTTCGCAATAAGGGAATCACATAATGCAGCGGCATTTGAACCACAAGTTTGCCACCAGTGCAAAACTGGGACGTACACGTTAGGCTACTTTCTTTAATCTGGGTAATTTTTACCGCTTAATTCATGTTTATAGTCAAAAAAGATTATGAGGCAGCATAGCACTTGGACATTCATATGGATCACACGTTGACATCTATAATCGAGGCTCTGCTGCTAGTGACATATTAATATGAGTGGTTGCAACTTTCCACGTTGACTTCTAGAAAATCCTTTCATACTCGTTCAACTCTAGTATTATTTCACCAATGTCATCAGCTTGAACACTTGGTGAAACCTCTGCCTTCACCACCAACGACTAGACTTCCTAATGAGGTGGAAGGGGCGTAACAATCGATGGACGACAGCTTTTCTTTAGATAGGTTGAGTTGAGTGAATAGTTATTGAAATCTGATTTTTGACGTATGAGGTCGAGTTCTATGAGCAATTACAATCATTATCTTTGCTATTTTTTGTGCAGTTAAAGTGGGGGAGAAGGAAAGATTGGACCAATTTTTAATGAATGGCATCGCGTAAAAGTTCTAGTTTCTGTTCAAAATCGAAATCAAGTAATGAATGGTGGGAAACACTTTTGTTTTTCAGAAGACTCGGAAATCGCTGTATGAACGGTGGCCGTTTCAGATAGAATTGGTCAATAGTGGAATGTTGCTTATCGGTGCAGCACCTTCTCGTACTCTCAAAACTTGTCATAATAACAAGTGTTTCATCGGTTTTTTCGGAGTAAATGGTGGAAAACATTTCACGGATTCGCTTTGATGTTACTGAAAGCCGCACCATTAATCGATTTCAGAGGAAAATCCAGTAAACAAATAATACTTAAACCTTCAACGATGTTTCTCCGCTTCTGCGTGCTGTTTGTCCTTTGTGAACGCAGTGAATGCGTATCTAGTTTTCCTTCCTATAAATCTAATCGTATCCCCACAACTCCCCCATATACGAGGAATTTCATGACATTTATTCGTAACGAAAAATGGCAGCGACGAAATGGATTGTGGTATAAATGCTCATTTTGCCAACAACTCTTCACAATCTTTGTTCTCACTGGAGAGCTGTGGCTCCAAGCTACAACTAAGTCGCAGTCCAAGACCAACCACGACCACCACAAGTGTTTCATCGATCTCATTGGAGTAAATGGTTGAAAATATTTCACAGATTCGCTTTGATGTTCCTGAAATCTGCATGATTAATCGATTTCGCGGGAAAACCCAGTGAGGAAATATGGCTTAACCTTCAACGGGGTTTTTACATAAGTTTCTATTGTAGGTACTGTAGGTATAGGTATATTTCCGTGCAGTTGTCTTCATAGGACCTTCGATGACTTTAGTCGAGCGTCCATAACAGCTCTTTGTTGAAACTGGGTGGCCACAACGTTGTGCAGAATAAAAAATTTTTAGCAGTGCAGTGTAAACTTGTCGCTACTTGATATTTCATACTTGAACGGTCCGTCATCACTGGTTGTGCAAGCCCCAGCACAACCACCATTTTTCGGAGACTTGCTGGTTAAGCAATTGTGGTCCCCTGGAATGCCGAGGTCCGCCTGGCCAAAGAATGTCCCAGTTCTTCATCACCACAAACAGTCAAAGCCATTGTGGATCAGAGGAAAAGTTGCCACCATGCGACTAATTTCATACAAGGACGGTGGTGGATTCTGGTATTGGTTTTTTCTTAGCAAGGCATCAGATGGAAACGGCGGACTCCTTCTCAGCTTGAAAGACCCAGCCAGGTGGATGTATTGCCCTGCTGTGTATCGCAGCCCTTCACCTGGGGCCCCCTCTTAGCCACAATGAAGGGTGAACAGTTGAGAGGAAACTTGTAGCAACGCCGAAATATTGATTATCTGCAAAGATTAAACGACAACCGCTACTTACCACTACGAGCTCTGGAAATTATGCACCTGGACATAAAATTTCATGAATAGCTCAAAGGAACAGTCCCTGTACAGAGCCAACGCAGGTGCATAACAACATGACTATTGAGAAGCGTGTAGCGGGGTAGTAAATGCTCTGCAATAGACATGGGTTCGATCTCGCGCTTCATCCTCAAAAAGCTTTCCATTCCTTCAGGACCGGCAAATTGGTGCCAGACTTGCCTGGGAGGATAGTAGCATTAACGCGATAGATCTGTAGGCAAGCGGGAGTCATTTTATAGGCCAGACGTGTATTCAATCACCTTCAACGAGATGTATTGAAGTCGAATGCACGGTGCATCTCTCAGGAATTGCCAAGAGCCTTATTTCTTATGACGTATGCGGTTTGACATAAATGCATCTCGCAACAGTGACGTCATATGTAAAAAGCAATTCGTACCCGTTAATCATGCTTGTACCTTTGACAGGATATCGTAAGTACGACTGGTAATGTGACGAAATCGATCAGGACGAAGATCAGTACCGCTGTACTACCATGAAACAACAACTTGAGGGAAATAATCTACACAGTGGGTATAGACATGCGTGAAAATGCGACAGTCAAACAACCGCCTACAAACACGCTGTCTCCATTCATTTTACCCAACACTAGGAGCATTTTGCTATTGGCTCCTGTCGCCTGGTCACGAAAGCAGTTTCACATCTATAAGAACACTAGCAGAATACTTTACACTTGACACTTTAACGGCCCATTCTCACTGGCTGTGCGGGCCCCGGCATAATCACCATTTATCGGAGATTTCCTCTTAAGCTATTGTGGTCCTCTAGAATCCTGGGGTCAGCATGGCGAAAGTCTGCCCCAGATCTTCGTCACCACATGCAGCCGCAGCCCTTGTGGATCAGAGGGAGATTTCCTACCATGTGGCTTCTATACCAGGACGGTGGCGGATCGTGGTATTGGTTTACTCTTAGCTAAGCTTCATGATGGAAACTCCGTACTCCTTCTCAGCGTGGGAGACAATGCCGGCGGGACCAATTCCCCCGCTGTGCATCTCAGTCCGACACCCGGGAACACCTCCCAGCAACGATGAGGCGGTAAAGCCCATGGCAGAATACTTCCATGCTCAAAGATTATTAATAAAGAACGAGGAAATTTTGTAGAAGCACTAGACAAGTTTAAGAAGTTTTGCTTACATTTCAACCAAATGAACTCACAACGCCCTGCAGTTGTGTTTCGTAGCTGGCCCAATCGAGTACGTGCAATTCTTCGTCGACTGCACAAAACAGTTAAACTTGTCCCCGCCCCACTCCGAGGCCTAATGCGAATCAATACCTCTAACGACGCCGATTTCGCGACGGTGCACCACATTTTCCCGCCAAATTAAGAGCTCTTGGTGGCGTTCAACCTAATATTTTACTTTTATGTGAGTTTGCCACATCTCTTGAATGTATGTGCTATATACTTTGTTCCACCCACACTGCGTTTCAGTTGTCAATCTAGCAACAGCGTTGCTGACAGCATTTGGTTCCTTTTTCCTACTTGTGTAGTGTGGTTTATTTCATAATTTCTTCATTACTACGGCATTGACACACTCCGTACTCCATCGACGGTTCATCGCATTGTTGGTAAAAGAAATGACAATGGGTTGCTGGCTGAAAATTCAGTGCAGTACTCTTCCTGAAGTAGCGGACGATGTTGTTTCTTCTACAATTCCCAATCCTTCTTGACTAGGAATTGTAGTCGTCAAGTACATAGGCTACACGTTTACTACGTGATGTACGAGTTAAAGTTTGTTCAGTTGCTTTAAGAGTCCACTGCTGCTTGTTTCTGCATACGGTTGTCTAAATGTGAGATATAAGCGTCTTTTTTGGTTGCTTCGAAGAAGGACATTGTTTTATATTCCAAGGTCTTTCATGTGAAACGTGATTTTGTCCTTTACTTCTTGTTGTGTCTCGTTTTTATCGCTTGCCAAATCCTTCGTTATTGGACCCGATCGTCGTTTTTGGAGGGCCATGATTTTTGTAATCTCGGTAATCGCAATACACACTCTTTTTTAGTCTGTGTCCTCAGTTACGTCTTGGTTCCATGTCATTCTCTGACTTTCAGGTGCAAGCTTTCAAGTATGGAATATTGATTCCAGTAACCTAATTCGAAAGCAGGTTACTGCATCTAGTACTAATCTAGACAGATCTATCTAATCTGTCTAATATAATCTATTTATTAGGGAGGACAATGTACGGACAAAACTTACCATACGTCGTCATATCACTGCAACAATGAAAGGTAATCAGGGCATTCTGTCTGATTCGAAGTGTTACTGTCATTTCTATTATCATTATTATTATTATTATTATTATTATTATTGTCAGTATTAGTACTATTATTACTAATACCCTCATTTACACGACCCCTCATCACACCAACTATGGAGGTCTCAGCACTTCTTGTACTCGATTCGTTCTCCTCGCATTCTTCTTTCACAGGAGTGTTTGGATATCTTGTGTTCTGTTTCTCCTGCTTCTTGAAGATTTCGACCTCATAATTCACAAGAATNNNNCTTTCAAAATTAGAGCTAGCCGGGCAAGGTGTGAAGCTTTTGTAGGAATAGAGGGAATGAAGGCGAAACAGAAGAACCACTAACCTTTTTGCGATGAGTTGTGACCGAATCCAGAGCACGTGAAATGTTAGATGCCTTACTAGGAATTGAAAAACCCAGGAGATCTAAACTAACGAGTGTAAAAGTTCTTCAGGCTCATGTTCTGTCATTTATTTTAAGGTGCTGCATTTAGTTGGCATCGCCAAGGCACTTCGGCGGAATTCCGTAGAATTGCTGCATTTCGACCAAACCAAACCTATACTTTTCGCTGAGTTTGGAAACAAAGCTGCCTATTAGAATCTTAGTGTAATAGATCACTTCATGTTAATTTAATTTTATATTTTTGATTATAAACTAGAACTTAATTATTCACTTTTAATGAGCGTTGCAGGACACCATGTCGGTGTCCACTTATTGCGAGCCGCTCATTAACTGCCTTTTTATTACTGGTCGATATTAGCTCCGATATTTTTTCACGTGGGTAATAAATTCTAAGCCAACTCCTTTCAGCCGAGAAAATCCGGTAATTTGGTCGGAGACTCATTCTTCGCGCTAACACAACAGTTACCTGGAAGATTGAGGAAGGTGACGTGATTAAAGCTAGCACACACTAGCTCAACTTCGTGAAATCTCGTAGTGAGCGTAGTGTTTCTACGTCCGCATCCGCCGCCGAAGGCGTATGTCCTTCGAGATGACGTAAACCTGGAACCAACTCTATCGCTTTTTTTCGAAGTTGTGACATGATTAGAAGTAGAACAACTTCGTCAAGTCTAATGGTGTTATCAGCTACTACACGTGCGACAAACGAGGAAGTTAAAATACACACGAGTAGCCCTATATAAGAAGTAGATTTACTTTTTCCTCAACTAATTGACTGAAATGATTTGAGGTTATGGTTGTGAAGAAACTTCTGACTGTGGTTGATTGCCGATCGTTTATTCGATCGTCATTCAGCTACTACTAATCACATTGGTGTTGTCTTGATTGTAGGGCGGACTGCAAAAGTCCCATATCTTTTAAGTTACTGTAAAGGACTCTTGCATTCATTGTATTCCTATACATGTCGTTGCTGCTGTTTTGATGGTCTTGTTTACACTAAAGGTCTAAGAAGACTTTGAAAAATTTTGAAAAGAAGCGAAGCACAACAATTTTTGCCCAAAACTTAGGTAATGACACCCGATGTAACATTATATGAGTCTAGGATTTATTATCGATGTTTAAGATGAGGACTTCCAACGCTACTGGATTTTCCCTTAATGGAAGAACGTATCTGTAACAACCTTGTGTATGCTGATTAGTGAATGTGCTAGATAGCACTCAGGTATATTTCCTTTTNACTTTTATAACTTTTAGCCCATTAGACAAAGACTCTACGAGTCTGCAAATCTGTCCCAATAAGATACATCTCCTCTTACTCTACCTGTCCGCTCTTTGTGAATATAACAGAACATTGATTTTAATATCGGGACTGTGGCTCTTTTGTTTGGTGGGATAAAGCGATTGAATAGGCAGCCTCTATTAAGTGCTGAGTGTACCGTTGATTCTTGCGGCTTCAACGCTTATGTCAGAGATTATGAAAACTTGAACTGCAACAAAATTTTTACGAGGTTCTCTTCACTCTTGGATAAATAATTCACGGTTTTATTGGTAAGCAAACCCGAAAATTTGACTTTTCTCAGTTCTTTATTTACGGTTAAGTGGGCGTTTCATCGGTTTTCGTTTTCGTAGCCTGATGAGGTAAACTTGACAACAATCTGCCCAACCAGACACCACCACAACCAATCTTCGCTTAGCATTTGCTTGTTTGATAGAAGAGTTTGTGAAAGTTATTTTAGAAAGTTTGACGGATTGCAACACATGTAGCACTTGTTAATGTTCTTCGTGCAGCACGAAGCCTTTGACGTATTACGCTTCAAATGTAGCATGAATGAGCGCGTATACGCCAAGGTAATGTTTTATCCATTTTTCTATACTTAGATTTTATACTGATTGATCTTGAACGCCGACTTCTGTTTCCTAAGAAACATACTGGACAGAAGAAAAAATAAACAGTTGGAGCAATCGGCTCTGAAGAAGGCGAACATATTAGCCGTATAAGAGAGGTAACAACCTCGTGTAAGCTTGTGAGTGGGAAAACACGTATGGCAAAGGTATGTCTGGAAATGCTTTTGTTGCACCATGATATCTTTTTAGCTAACAGTGTTTCAGGACCAATCGAGCAGCTCATAGCAACTATTCTCAGGATGGTTTATATTTCTTTCTGTATCTATTTCTATCTTTCTAATGCTGTACGTTTCTGTAGTGAGAATCACATGCACTGTTTCTCAAGTTACATAGCGAATGTCGTAGTACGTAAACATTTTGATTCCATCCTAAGGAGCTTCGATCGCTGTAAACAGTCTTGTTATGCCAATCTATTTTTGCACTCTGAGCTTGTTGGTTGTTATTAATAAAAATTTCCGGTGTCTGCACTACTCTCCGGAAAGGACTATACTTTTTCTAAATAAAAATTGACATAAATTGTGACAGCAGTGTTTTACCACTCCAGAAAGCATAGCTTCTTGTTCTGTATTTGCTAGAAGGGATTCGTTGACAGAATGCTATTTTTGATTGAAGTCACTCGCACAAACATGCTAGATCAGGATTGTGTTTTGAGTGAATTGATCATTGGCAGCAGGTTGAGGTGGCTAAATGCAAAGCGTAAGGTGGTCAATATTACTACGAGTTACTGGAATGGCTTGACCTTGTTACCCTTCCATCGTTTTGCAGATCGATGTTAGCTTTGTCACCAGAATTATTAAGTAATGCAGGCGGTTTTCTCTCCAAAGTTGGGCAAAGTTTTTACAAAAAGAGAAAAAAAACTGCGGTGACGAGACGACACAAAGATAGAGGTTTTGACAAAAAAAGGTTAAGATTGTGATTTCAACCTCAGCCTCAGCTTGACTACGTCCGCCGCCGATTTAGGCTCCCTAGATCGATCCCGTTGATGGGTGATTGCTGATGGCGCTGATCGATAGAACTAGCTGAGGAACAGGCGAAACGAAGGGCCAGCATGGTGTGGAGGTGAACGCGTTACTCCTCGGAAAGGACAATAGTGTGTTCGTTCCCCACCGCAGACACCTACGGTCCGGAGTTTTGCAAATATCTCACCATCGCCTTAGTTGTATTTCACATGATGCCCTGCTGCTGAAAATTATAGTAGGCAGCAAATAAAAGAAGAAAAAGGTTTAGACAAAAGGCCTATATGGGCACTGTAAGGGCGCAAGTAGTGCAGTGGACGGAGGCGCCCTGTAACACACGTGGAATCGTTCTCGGTGCATATGGCCCAGCAAGCTTTCCGTCCCTCCGAGGTCGGAAAATTGGTACCAGGCTTGTGTGGGAGGATAGCAGCACTGGCTCGATACATCGGTAGGCTACCGCAAGTTATTGTAAAGGCCGTGTATTCAATCACCATCAAACGATGCTTAATGAAGTCGAATGCATGGCACATCCCTCAGAAATTGACCAACGCCGCGAGCTTCATCCTTTATCCTTATGGGCCCAATAGTGGTGTCGATATTCAGTTTATTGGGTTGAGGAGGACTTTTTGCCGCAATATGCATAGTCATTCGATAACTTGTCGAAGGAGCAACGAATTGTGAATTGTGGGAGCAGAAAACCATTCTTTACATTCAGCAATATACAAATTCCTTTTTTTCGAAGGAGTTTATTTGCCGGTGATATAACCAACAATTAATCAACAACTATTGTTTCTTTTAGTAAATAGTTGCATGCATGCTATTTATACCCATGAAATGATAGAGCAAAATCTGCTTCACTTCCTTTCATTTTCACAATTTCTAGAGCTGCGTCAGCCACGTATAACGGCGCGAGGAGCGTTATTGGTTAAATTATTATTGTCGAAGGTTTTTAGTCAAGGTTTTGGTTAGAATATGTTGTTGGAAAGGTTCCGTGTAATACAGCGATCGGTGGCACCCTGCAATAGGTATGAGATCGAACCCCACGCTCCGTGCTCACCAAGCTTTCCATTTCTCCTGGGTTGGCAAATTGGTACCAGACTTGCCCGGGAGGGCAACAACACTTATTCTAAGCCACGAAGGCCACCATGAATCACTGCACAAGCTAGATATGCGTTCAACAAGCTCTAACGATGTTTAATGAAGTTGAGTGCTGGCACATCCATCAGAGATTGACGAACGCCTAGAGCTTTATTTTTTCGTGAATGCGGTATGTATTAAATGCATCATGTTACACTAAACGTCATACACAAAAAGTAATTAGTACGCGTAACTCATGCTGTACAGGTTTGGTCTACTTTAGAGAAAGGGTTTGCTTCTAGTAACTCTTCATTCACCATAATATACGCTCTTTAAGACGCCCACTCGTCAGTATCAAAAAGACTACGAATTCGTCGTTTTCAATCTCAGCAATCGCGAGGTTGTTAAGCAGCATACGTTTACTTTCATACAACAACACACATACAACACAACCGTAGCTGACGTTTCGGCAGAATCGCCTTCTTCAGAGCCGCTTTTTTCACCAGTCTTGCACCGAGGAAGAACAGCCACTCAGAGTCGCATATGGCTGAACGAGTGGCCAAAAATTTTTGTTTCGACGCAACCTCAACTAGGAGGTCGGGTACTCCTGGTAACTTTCGATACCGGGATTATACCGAGGAAAGCGGAGCAGCGCTGTGCACCGGAATTCCACTTTCTACCTTATGCGAGCTTATATCTCAGGTCAATTCTATAGGAAAGAAAGTCGTCATTCCCAAAAACTGATCTTCCACGACAATTTGCACTCATTGACACATCCACTTGTGAACACTGTGTACATCAAGCAGTACCTGCTAATGCTAGAACAAATGACTACAGCCACTTAGAAGGATAACTGATTTTACTGTCCTGGTAAAAACATGAGTTTCACACATAGCACACGAGAGAAAAAGCTTTGCGCACAACCACGAAAAAGGTTTAATGGAGCTATGATCACATTAACACAAATTTATTTTAACAGATCGGTAACATGCAGCGATTCCAATGCACGAACGACCACGCGTTTCCGATCGCGTGAGAACGTTCGTTTAACGAATAGTTAATTTTGGTTACTTAAGCATGATTGAGTATATATTGAAATAGGTTCTTTTGTTGCAAATAATACGTGAGAGCTAGTGGTAGTGCAGTGGTTAGTGATACCGTCGAACAGGAAGCAAAGGTCCTTGTTTGATCATCACTGCAACCCCTCCTCCAGTCCACGTGGGAATGCCCTACCCTGCCTGTCCTCAAGATTGCAAGGAAGATCGACTCGACAAGCATTCAACAACATTCATAAAAAAAAAGTAGAATTCTTCATACAGGAGCCAAAATACCACGCGAAATGTTCGAAGACGCTTGTGAAGACTGAGTGCGAGGAAAACGAAACGAACGCAGAAGGTGCTGGGTGCCCACACAGTAGGTATGATGGCGAGCCATGTGAAATCAAAGAAGTTGTTGTTTACTATGAGGATTACTTGTTGATTTTTGGAGAAATGTAGAGAAATATATCAAGAGCGCGCATAGTCGTCCATGACTTACCACTTATAAAAATTTCGATATAATCGAAACGAGGGGTAAAAATAAATGTCGCTCAAACGCCGGGACAACATCAGACAGGTGGTGGGTAACAAACCATGGATAATAGACCCCAGCTGCTAGAAGAGCTTCCAAGAAACCTTATTACAGCTCGGGCAAAAACCTCATAGAGCCGTCTCAACGAAAAGCAGACAGTCTAAGGAAATTCCATCTAGATTGCCGTGATTACAATATTCTATCCTAATCCCAATGAAAGGTAATAAAGCAAGAGTACACAACTTTGCGATTTTCCTCGTTTTTCGAAAAATTTACTTCCCTTATGGGTGCAAAACAAAAGGATTTATCTTTCTACTTTTGTTCAGCAAACACGAAGTGCTATTTTATTTCTTTATTTACGTACGAGATGACGTTTCGGCGGATTTCGCTTTCCTCAGAGCCTGGAAAGGTCAAGTTGACAGCAACCTATCCAGCCAAACACCTTCATAACCAAGCAGAAAAAACGCTAAGCCAAGATTTCAATCACATTTAACATAGCCCTGTACCCTCACCGCTTTCTATGAGTCTTCCGCTGAGTATGTCGTGTGAAGACCGACCGCACAAAATTCACATGGAAGCGTAATGTGCCCCTCCCATCAAAATAACAGGTTTATATACTGTCCAATATCACACGTGATAACGAGGCATTCCTCCCTGCGGTTCATTTTCGGATTTTTGGAATTTATCCAGAATGCCTCTAGAGTTTTGCGCGCTTGTGTTCTCGATTCTTGCGCGAGGTTCATAACCCTTACTTCAAAATCTTCTCCGTTATGTTTCTGCGTGCTATGCGTAGCTAGTGGAGTACTTAGCTTACGTTTATGTTATGGAGATGTCTATTGTGGATGTGTCTATTATTATTTGAGATGCCTTCTGCTTCATGGTTACAATGCCATTAGAGCAATCATGTCTCGTGTAGGAGTTTCCTGCTATCCGAGAGCGCCACTCGTGCCAGCATATTGATTTCACTCGTAAGCCGTTTCTTCTCGCAGTGTCTTGTGCTTTGAACTGAAGCCATTCCATGAATTTCTAACTCCTACGTCGACAGTTAAGCTACTCCACGTTTTCGTCATTTTTTAAATGATTAGTGTTACGGTTGCCGCTCATGGAAGAAGTCGACGTTGTGTTGGGACACACTTAAGGGTTAGTAAACATATAATAGAGCACTTTTTACACTTTTCAGTTCAAATGCGTTATTCCGTTGCAAAGGCGCTCATCTCAATACTGAACCGAAAGGCATCTTTTATTCCTCGTATTTTTAATTGTTAAATATTTACGTCTGGCTACTTCTATTAGCAAAAATCGTCTGAAAAAAGACAAGTTACCAAGACAACAAACTAAGAAAACTGTTTCGAAAAGAATCTCGCTTGAAATCAACGGTCTGAGAAGTAGATAAAACCTAAAGGATAAAGCTCTCCAGTTGATCAATCCCTGATGGATGCGCCATTCATTCGACTTCATCAAACATTGAATATCTGGCCTTTACAATGACTTGCGGTGGCCTGCCGATGTGTCGAGCCAATGCTGCTATCCTCCGGAACAAGTTCGGCACCAATTTGCCCAACCCGGAGTGATGGAGGGCATAGTGAGTCTGGGGCACGGCAGTCGATCCCATGTGTATTGCAGGACCATCGCCTCCGACCACTACGCCACAAGCGTACCTGAGAAGAAGTGGATAGTGCAAAAAAACTACTCACAATAGTGGATTGCTGATTTAAAGTGCATGTTCCAAAGTGAAACTAGTCACTAAACTTCTCTTTCATTGTAACTTCCAAATATTTCTCTTGGAAATAGCATTAATTGAGCTTAATGTATCTCGTCAAGAGTCATCAACCATATGCGACGCTGATCAGTGGCTCTTCCTCAATGGAAAGCACGTGAAAAAAACGGTTCTGAAGAAAGCGATTCTGCCGAAGCGTCAGCTACGGTTGTGTTGCATGTGTGTTATTGTATAGAAGTAGACGTATGTTGTTTAACAACCTCGCGATTGCACAGAAAACGACGAATTTGTAATCCAATGCCGATGTTAATAGTAAGTCGCTCCTGGAACTCTTAGAGTATCTCTTAAGCTCTTAAAAACAGTAAGGTTTAATGTTTATGTTTATAGTTTTAAGGTAACAGCGACATATATTGTAGGCGTATGGCAGTGGAAGGCTATCAATTTGCGATTTGGAGCGCCAGACCACAGATGGAAAGAGGTAAGACGTTCCTCGCGGGTGAATTCCATAGAAGAAATAGTTTTTTCTCGTACCACTATTTGTTCCCTTCGTTTATCTTCGTCTCTCTTCCAGTAACATTAGCGAATAAGCTAAATGTAATGCCGTCTTATTATAAATTACTTCTGTATTAGCGAATTTTAGTGTTTATTGGAAAATATGGCAGAAACTGCGTGAATTGTTGGTGGCTATTCTACAATTCTGTTTTCTGCCTCTGTTCAAATCTTTCTGCTCATCGAGCAATTTCAATCTTGAAGTAAACAGTTCTCCAAAGGATCTTAGATCAACATGCGTACCGTATTCTCCGATTCATGTGAGTGAAATTTTCGATGTATGTTTTTATTTGGGTACGTGTGGCGCAGTGGTTGGAGGCGTCACTGCAATCGATCTACGCGCCCATGGCCAACCAAGCCTTCCATCCCTCCGGGGTCGGCAAATTGGTGCCAGACTTGTCTGGAGAGTATCAGCACTGGCTCGATACATCAGTAGGCCACCGGGAGCCATTGTAAAGGCCAAATATGCATTCAATCACTTCCAACGATACTCAACGCAGTCGAATGTAAGGCGCATCCCTCAGGGATTGATCAACGCCAAGTGCTTTATTCTTTTATCCTTTATGCTTTTATTTCTCTTTTCTGTTCCCGTATCCCAATCACAGATGCTTTTGTTTGTCTGTATTTCTGACTTTCCATTTTTTATCGCTGAAATCACTGCTGCCTTTTTGATCTAGAATACTTTTAAGAATTGTTGCCGATATTCCTGAATCAGTAGAACTATGAAAGGAAAATACCCTCATTCAGCACATGCATGTATTAATCGAAAACACTTGATGGTCACTGAAGTTTTCCCTCACGTCTTCCGTTTTTGAGAGCTGGTTTTCTTCTTTTGTTAAGAGAATTTTTGAACCTTAGAACTAATTATTACTCTTCACTAGCAGTTAGAGGTGCGCGCTTCAGTAGAGGCGCACTAATCCCTTACCTTCGGAGTAGGTAAATGGCACCAGAATTGTCTGAGATAATAAGAACTAGTTACTCAGGCCGTGAAAAGCTATTGAATACGCCAGACTTGTATTCAATCATCCCTGTCATGTTACAAATTGAGTCCACAACATATCACGTCCATGAAAGATTCATCAACGCCGAACAATTTATCCTTTATTCGTAATCATGTACGATACGAACTTAAGCACTCGGTATTTTCAACCAACTTAAGAAACCCTTTAGGAGACTCCTACTTCTAGAGCTCTTTGTAATTGGAATTTGTTTCATGTTGAGTGAGTTTAAAAATCTTGAGACAATGTAGATTATCCTCGAACATCCGCGAAAAACAATGAGTCAGAAGAATCGTGGAATTCTAAACGAAAATAATAATCCTTTCTTATAGTAACTCCCAAGTCCGACTTTCTATTAACCTCGGCATTGATTGAATAATTCTTCCTACTTCTGTTCAGCAAACAGGTGCTATTTTATTTCTTTATTTACGCACAAGCTGACGTTTCGGCGGATTTCGCTTTCCTCAGAGCCTGGAAAGGTCAAGTTGACAGCAACCTATCCGGCCAAACACCTTCATAACCAAACAGAGAAAACGCTAAACCAAGATTTCAATCACATTTAACATAGCTCTGCACACTCACCGCTTTCTATGAGTCTTCCGCTGAGTATGTCGTGTGAGGACCGACCGCACAGAATTCACATGGAAGCATAATGTGCCCCTCCTATCAGATTAACAGGTTTATATACTGCCCTATATCACGCGCGATAATGAGGCATTCATCCCTGCGGTTCATTTTCGGATTCTTGGAATTAATCCAGAATGCCTCTAGAGTTTCGCGCGCTTGTGTTCTCGATTCTTGCGCGAGGATCGTAACTCTTACTTCAAAATCTTCTCCGTTATGTTTCTGCGTGCTATGCATACCTAGTGGAGTACTTGGCTTACGTTTGCCGACTGGGTGTTCTTTTATACGTACGCAAAGTGGTCTACCCGTTTCACCAACGTATTCGTCTTCGCACACTTTACAAGAGATCAGATAGACTGTACCCGAACTTATGAAGTCACCGTCTCTACCATTGGGGCAAATTATGCAATTTTGTGTTGCACATAGACGGTCGTATAGGCGGTTACGAACTAGCTGGCGCCTTAGATTACTCGGTGGTATTTCGATTATCGTTACCGAATTCTCTTGATTGTCCCTTCTTAAACAGCGTTTTATAGCCGCACTTACTTCATTTGAAATGAAGGGCAGTATAAATGGGACCTTGTTGTCGCTAGAATTATCGTTGGGGTACCTGTGGTTTTCTCTACACCTATCTCGAGCTACGGTTTCGTAGCCATTAAAAATGGCTATTTGTCGCGCCAAGTTCAGGGGCTCCTCTCTCTTCTGTCTTCCTGTGCACACGTTGGTAGCTGTTCGATACATGTTCCTCACAATCCCCTTTTTCGTGTGAGAGGGATGAGAGGAGAGGTAATGAACTAGGATGTTTTTACTACTTGGCTTTCGATACCACTTCGTAATGTAGCCATTTTCTGATAGTTTTATTTACACGTTCAGAAATGGAAGCCAGTTTTCTTTTGGTTTCTCTCGGGTGAGTTTAATATACTCTATTGTTCGTTCAACAACTCGAAACATCTGTCGATTTCCTCTTGTGTTGAACAAATAACCAAGCGGTCATCTATATATCTACAGTAGAGTAACGGACCGAGGTCGATTACTGGCGCTTCCACCTTAGACATGAATGCAATGGCAAGGCTTGGTGCCAGTCGTTGTCCCATTGCCAGCCCTCTCATTTGTGTGTAATACCTCCCGGACCATCTGAAGATTGAGCAGTTTAGGCACTTCTTTAAGAGTGTCATCAACTGCTGAATCGAGAAGCCGTACATGTTTATTGCTCCTTCGTGTTGTATGAGGAAGTCGCTCATGGCTTGCATAGCGCAGTCATTCGACACGTTCGTATAGAGGGCAGTGACGTCGAAGGACTCCACCGCGTACGCGCTGTTGGGTCGCACGTTACGTAGACGATCCAGGAGCATTTGGGTGTTCGGTGGGGTTTTGGCGAAATCCGCCGAAACGTCAGCTCGTACGTAAATAAAGAAATAAAATAGCACCTCGTGTTTGCTGAACAGAAGTAGGAAGAATTATTCCTTTCTTATTTTTCTAATTAAGTTTTTGCAGTAGTTTTTTGTTAACGATGTGAATTCCAGCAATGTCCTATTTCTGTGCTAGTTCGTATTTTTGGCATTCTGGATTGTAAATCGTTGTTGAACTGTGAGCTTACTTGCAAAAGATGGAGTTCTGCAATCCTGGAAAATCTGCAACACCTACCAAAGTTACAAACCGATCAGGTCTTAATCCTTTCATTGCATTATTCCCTTCATTTGTAGATTGTTTCGGGTAATGTGTCGCTTCTGGGAATTTAAGATTTCTGAATCGTTTCCTTCATAGTCCTTTTTTAGATATGTCAACGTTGTAACAGTTCATTTTCTTTGTTCTTTGTAAAACAAAATCCATTATTTGCTCACCCTTTGCAGATTCGAATTCTCTTTGACGAAGCAGAAATTTTTATTTTCCCAGTTGACGAGAAGAAGTGCCCAGTTCGTTACGATATACCTTCTTTACAGGTTTGCGAACACAGTTGACATTCAAATTATAGAGTTCCATGTTAGAAGACGAAGGAGGAAGCGTTCGGTATTAATGAAACCCTGAGGGATGCGTTATTATTAATTCGGTTTCGTGAAGTATCGTTAAAGGTGATGGAATGTATATGTGGTCTATGGTAGCCTACCGATATATCAAGTCGGTGCTGCTATCCTCCGTGGGAAAATGGAAGGCTTGGTGAGTTTGGGGCTCTTGGTCGAACCAACATCCGTGTGTGTATTGCAGAGTACGTCTAATCACTACTCTTCAGGCGCCCCTTAATTTCCGCATTATACATAAAAAATTAAGCGGCTTTGAATCTCCTAACGTTTGTTTCTGTGCTTCGTATGCTGAGATATCTTTTCTATTATATTCGTCACATCTATGAGCAATAACTGAAAATTCCCACTTATGAACGAATGACGCAGTTTTGCAACAGAGCTAATTTTAGTTGATTCATAATTCATTCTTTTCATTATTCATTACGTTAACTAAATGGAATATCAGCCTCGAAAACTTATCACAAGTGCTGAAAATTTTGTAGAGTTATGTAAAGGTGAATGTAATCAGTGATCAGAAGTGCCGTGCAGTAGACACGTGGTTGTTAATTCGATAAAGGGCTGGTCCAACAAGACCCCTCATGTCTCCGCGATCGTCGAATTAGCACCAGACTTGTCTAGTGGGGGAGCAGAACTGATTTCTTACATCAGTAAGCACCTGCAGGTCACTTCATATGTTCCATATGCATTCGCTCTTCTCTACGATGCTACGAATGGAGTCGAATGCATCGCGCATCCCTCAGGTATTGGTCGAAGACAAACATGAAGTATCCTTTATTCTTACTCCTTCATAATTCGAAAGAGAAAATATAAGCAAATGTGCTCTAGTTGTATCAAAAGCAAACGTTTTCTTCCATTCAAGGGTCTAAAGCGGCGCTTACGTCATCTGACAACGCAATCTCTTTTTATTCGTGGCCTTATTCCCATTGAATCGGTTCCTGTCCTTCGTTCTCTTCTATCACTTACACTTCGACCGCAACAAATCTACTTCATCTGGTGCAAATTCAGTCCAGATAGTGTGCCAGTGGTACTGAACAAATTTTAAGCGTGGATGTATTTTTCCTTATTTTTCTTCTACGTCTTTGTTTTTATCTCTTTCTAAAGGATCAATGAGGAAAAGCTAAGGAACAAATTAAGAATAGGATTTAAAATGATACACTTACAGTTGGAGCAATTTCTATACGCAAATCGAGAGTCTGTATTGGACATCGGAGTTGAGGAATGTTCACCACCTCATCTCTTCACCGATAATCTCTTGGATTCACTTCTTCCAGGTGGGTAGATAAAAAATATTTCTTCAGTTCCACTATTTACATAGCACATTTTTTAAGCTTAGTGTTGCCCACTTACAAATATCGTATTAGGACTGAAATGTGTTCGCTTATGGAATAACCGGAAATCAGGAAGATATGCGATCTCGGATACAACGATTTATAAAATAGCAAGGTCCGTAGTTCAAAAGTTGTCTTATATCTCCATAATCTTTTGTGTTCTTTATGAACAAATCGATATTTATGTATTGGGATAACTATAAAAAAAAGACTTGATGGTTGTTAAGATTAGCCATTCTCATCTATTTATGAAGGGAAAAAATCGGAACAAGGAAAAGATGAAAGTCTTCATCTAGCAGTAAGGTAGAACAAACGCAGATTTGGAATTTTGCGTCTAGTCGCCTACCGATCTTGAGATTAGGAAGTACTTTAGAGAAGGAGAAGGAGAAGGAGGGGAGGGGTGGATGGTGTTCCTCAGTGCTGGACTGCGATGTACAACAAGGCGTTTATACATCCCCGGTCTCCCTGGCTGAGAAGCAGTTCGACGTTAACATGAGAAAGCGTAGCTAAGAATAAACCACTGCTGGGGAATCACGGTCGCCCTCGTATCGTCTACTTCTAAGTGGTAAATCTCCCTCTGATTCAGAAAGGCCAGCGACTGTCTGTGGGGAGTGACGTCCTGAGCGAAGCTTCAATAAGGTTGACCTTCTGAGCTTCAGGAACACTACTTGCCCTACCAACAATTTCCCGGCCTCAATATCTCGCATGCTAGGCCCTTCCATCTAGGACGTCCAACAGTGAGATAACCTCGGAGAGGCGATCAAACCATGTTTTTTGCAAGACCTCGTTGGAAATTAACCAAGCGAATACTTCCACAAAACTCTATGGAGGCTATTTCTTGCTCTGTACCTATAACACTAGAATAGTCTCGTCAGACGCCAATCGTTATGTTGAATGGATTTTCAGAACTATCATCCAATATGCTTTTTGAGTGCACTTCATAAGTTTTTACGAAAATTATCCTCATGTGCTCATCAAAGGCTTCGGATGAGACGGAAGCGGTGGAGCAAGTGGGACTCCGTGAGGGATTCTGCTACACTGACTACATCTAAATTGTGGAACACATCATAGAATTCTACCAGAAGTACGACTTTCTACTTGAGCGATCCTTCGTCGACCAGAAAAATGTTAGAGAACTTCGAAACGAACGCTTTAGTATTAGCGCTCGTAGATTAATGAGTGGATCTGTCGTACATAAGTCTAGTGGACTGCCACAGTAACTGTACCACGAAAATGCGGCTTTGCCATCGACACCTTAGCATACCAACAGGAAGAAGGTTCGACAAAGCGACACAATATCATCAATGTTGTTTGCAGCCGCAGATCAGTAGATAACGAAGTTCCTCGATTGAGTTCAGAAAAGCAAACGCATTGATGGCAAGAAAATTTCAACCAAATCCTCGGCATGCTGATAAAATCATCATCTTTCAATAAGTTCAACAAAGCGGAAAGAAAGACTGGAGTGGGTATGAGAATATGGTGGGGAAAAAGTGAGGAGAAAACATGTCACGATCCCAATGTGCGATGGTGAACAAAGCGAACAGGTTGGCTCTCTGGTCACAGGATGTTAAAGAGACCACTTCGTTCGTGTTCGTTGGACGTTCAGTGAACATGGAAAACAAGACGAAGGAGGAATTAGACAGAGTAGGAGACCAATATTACCCGTATGTGCACATCTTAAGGAGGCCATAGAACAGCTGAAGAACCCGCAACTCCTTGCTTACATTTTCTACCCAACAGTTCTCCTAACGTACTGTTATTTAGCGGGGAGGTGAGCTGATGATTTACCACCTCCAGATTTTTTACGTACCGGGCAAGGACCACTTGATCAATGTCTTCAAAAATTCGTTCGGCACTCATAATGTCTAGCTGGATTGCTCAGTTCAGATCTTTGAAGCCTATCCCATCTTCGAGTCTATGAGAATACATATTGTCAGCCAAGCACCTTGATCCGGTCGTGTTATAAAAAGAACATATGAAGGCCGAAGAAAACAGTTAAGTGGACATTGGCAGGATCCAATCGTCCTTTCTGATGGCCTAAATCTATCTAAACGATGGACGGACGTGTTCATAGTTGAGATCAACTACGTACATTCGCAGATGCGGACGACTTCAGGATTATGGAATGTGTCTCGCTGTCGACACCATGTTCGAAGCAGGCCAACACCATGGACAATGATCGCGCTGGAAGGAAACGAATGGAGATCCCATCACTGGTGAAAACTAGTCATCGGAATACCCAAACGTAACAATCCAATTATCCTTCTTACAAATTGAAGTGTGAGAGATTAATAGCGAGTGGAGCTTTCTTAGAGCCAAATATGAACAATCTCCGCTATTAAACTGAACAATTCAAAACATATGACTTTTTGATACAAGAGTATACTTTGAAGGCTTAAAAGCCAAGATCTTGGTGCACCATTTACATTTTTAAAAAATAAGAAAAAATAAAAACAAGGATAAAGTAGTCGGCGTTGATCAATCCCTGAAGGATGCGCCATGCATTCGACTTCATTAAGTATCGTTGGAGGTGGTTGAATGCATATCTGGTCTTTACATTGACTTCCGGTGGCCTACCGGTGTATCGAGCCAGTGCTGCTATCCTCCCAGACCAGTCTGGTACCAATTTGTCGACCTCAGAGGAATGGAAGGTTTGGTAAGCCATGGGCGCGGGGATCGATTCCACGTGTGTGTCGTAGTGACGCCTCTAACCTCGGCGTCACAGGCGCCCTTAAGAAAAAATAACGAGAACGAATAACTTTGAACATAACCGATTTGGAAGCGACATTGTCGTAGTCAAGATTATCCGGATATTCTAGACCAAACTGAACTTAATCTCGTACAAATTTTAACTAACGAACTGCTCTGGAAAGACATCACAGTTCGCATGACAGTTCACTCAAAAAACGATTGTTGTCGAACTCTACCTCATAAATTAAGTCAATGATTATGCTGTTCAGAAATTAACGTTGGACTTTATTTATATCTTAACAATGGCCCTTTTTAGAATGCATGTCATCTGAAGGCTAGTTTCATTCACTTTTGCATCTTACAACTTAATTGTCGAAGTGTGTGTAATGCGGTAGTTAGAGGGGCCCTGCAGTGCACATGGGTTCAACACCTCTCCTTGGCTTCACCAAGCTCTCCTTCCTTCCTGGATAGGCTAATCGGTACCAGATATCTTTGGGAGGATATCAACACTGACTCGATACATCGGTAAGCCACCGCGAGTCATTGTATAGAACGGATTTGCATTCAATCACCTTTAGCGATACTTTATGAAGTCGAATGGATGGAGCATCGCTCTGGGGCTGATCAACGCAAAGAGCTTTATCCTTCATCGCTTTGCAATTCAATTGTAACATAAATTGAGCTGTTAACAAGTTTTGAAGAGTGGGATTTAAGTCGTCAACTCAGTAAATTTGTCAAACGTGCTTTTACGAATTAAAACTTGGACGCATGCGGAGTAAACGGCTCGAGACGTTGAGCTAGAAGGCCATTGACGTTTTAGCGAACGCACAGTACAATGTTGGCTTGCGGAATTTTGTCGTAGTTAATTCTGCCTTTGAACTCAAGAAGGTGGTTGACGTTTCCTTTTATTGATGACATTGAATTGAATACTTTTGTTGAAAACAAATACGTCTCAAGCTATTCAAGCACTTTCTGAAGAATTCTTTCTTATCATCTCAACGATGTCGAAGAATAGATCTCGTACCAGTTGAACAAAAGTCGAGGAAATTGCTATCCGATTTTCGATTTCGAACAAAATCGATTTTAAAGATTTGGAGTTTTTCGCCCTTTAATAAAATTATTTTTTAAAAACGGGTGAGAGGAAGGCGAAACCGAGGACCCGCATGGTGTGGTGGTGAACGCGTTGGCCCCGGAAAGGCTAATAGCAAGTTCGATCCCCACCGCAGACACCTGTAGACCAAGTTTTGCTAATATTTCACCATCATTGTGGTTAAAGTCAGTTTTGCCGTGATTCATAATTGATTACAAATGCTACCATTTGATCTATTAGTGCGATCGCTGATGGATGTGCTGTTGAAACGATCGACCTAGCCAGCTGTGGGCTAACGGAGGGCTCGTTAGTGGCGTTGATTCTTGCCTGGTCATCTCGTCCGTTGTCTGATCTTTCTATTTCCCTTAACTTTTGTCCAGTGCTTAACAAACGTTCACTTCTTGAAATACTTGCCCTTCATAGAATATTTCTTATCGATGGCAAATTGCGTAGGTGTGGATTTTGTTTGACATTATTTTGTTAAAAATGTTTATTATTGTATGGATATAGTTTTATTTGCTCAGGTATAGTGGATTCACTTATAAATAGCAAAAACTGCTCTGTTCTAGCATTTTCTTGACAATTCCTTGATGTAGATTTACCAGTAACATGTTCTGGCTCCAATAACTGAAGGAATAGTCGGAGAATGACAGACATGAAAGATAAGAAAAAAAGACAGAAAGTAAAAAAGAACTTTTTGCTAAGTACTAAGAAGAAGTCAGGTCGAGTTTGTTAGAAAGTGTTGTAAACTGAATCAGAATCGCTGTTGCATACTTGCTTCAATCGTTACACCAGAAAGGCTGTCCCGGAATTCACGTGTTTGAAAAATTGTAAATTTTGCATTGTGACGTTAAAACTTTTTGTAAGAAAACATTTCTCTCTCGACATCACCACAACTGAAAGCTCGTGTACTCCAAGGGTCTTTTGATATCAGCACTGATCAGGGGAAATCAAGGGAAATACCCAACTATCGATACAGGGAGAATTACTGTTGCACATTTACCTCAATGGTTGACCCAGGGACGCTGTCCAGGGACTTCGGTTTCGTCTCTACCGTGGTTTGCAAATCGGATACTCGGGATGCCCTGCGATGCTGGGACTGGTCTGGGAGCTGCGGCTTCTTTGGTGGACTGCCCGATGGGAGGAGGGGGTTGAGGCTGTCCGGAGGCCTCAGCTTCGGAGTTGACTGCCCTAATGGACTCCCGGGACTATTGGTTTTGAGCTGGCCCGCCCACATAGGCTGTCAGGTTGTACAAGATTAAACCACTAGTCGACCTTATAAGTATAACGTACCGGAAGCTGCAGAAAAAAAATAAATGACTTCCATCTACTGTATCCTTAATAGTGGACATAAAACAGCACAACGGAATCGATCGGGAAGTATAAGTGTCGAGGTGAAAAGATAAGAAGGACATTATTCTGTTGTCCACAAATCCTGATGTGATTCTTTCCTCCAGCTAACCAGAACTGGAGAAGATTAAAATGTGTAATCAGAAAAAACTTTTCGTGAAAACAAGCGATGATCCGTTCTCGACCTGCTTTCTATTTGTTGGAAGGACCACCAAGTTGTACGTTTATTTTCAGGTGCTAATTCTTTAGATACATCCTTTTTAGCTGCAATTTAAGCCTATACGGGTCTTCCTTCAGCTGATCATTTAGGTGTGGCTGGTTAACGCAGAGAAGGTAAGTAGCCAACGCGAGAAAGACCAAACTGAATGATTTCAAGGTGGACGTTTACTTGTGCTATGATGCATGAGACACCCTCTTCGCTGTAAAATTGTCACATTAACTTTGAGAATATTATCCCACACGCGCTTTTGAAGAAGTGAATGTACACTGTACAAATACACTTCAGAGAAGCAATTTATTCTGTGAATGGTGCAGACAACTGGATATCACCGCTGATTTTTTTAGTCCAGAGTTACTACTTTCTTGTTCAGCAATCGCGAGGTTTTTAAACAGCATACATTTACTTCCATAGAGAAACACAATACAATACAACACTAGCTGACGTTTCGGTAGTATCGCCTTCTTCAGAGCCTGGAAGGGTATACTGGTATACAATCTGCTAGGCGAAAAGCTTCAATAACACCTACCAAAAGACGAAAAACTCTATGACAATTAGATGATCAACAGCTTCTCGAAACACTCACCGCTTTTTTCGTGACTTCCAATGAGGAGGGTTAGAACAACTGATTATAGTCGCATGTGGTTGATGACTGCAACAACCCACATCAGAAATTGATAAGAACATGCGGGATCAGATCGCGTATGACCTCTGGTCATTCCTCCCTGCTATACATTAAGGGGTTTTTGGCATTTATCCAAAAAGCCTCAAGAACTTTGCGCGTTGGTGTTCTGGACTCCTGTGCAAGGATATTGACTTTAACTTCAAAATCGTCTCCGCTATGCTTTTGTATCCCATGGGTGCCTAGTGGGGTGCTTCGTCTTAGTTTTCGTTTGCCATCTAGGTGTTCTTTTATACGGATACACAAAGGCCTGCCTGTTTCACCAATATATTCATCTCCGCAATTATTACAAGAGATCAGGTATATCGTACCTGAACTCATGCAATCACCGTCCCTGCCGTAAGGGCAAATTACGCAATTTGTTGTTTCACACAGACGGTCATATAGGCGGTTACGAACTAATTGACGACGTAGAGTAGTCGGTGGTATTTCAACTATCGCTACCGATTCCTCTAGATCTGCCCTTCTTAAGCATCGTTTTATAGCTGCGCTTACTTCATCGCTTATAAAAGGCAACATGAACGGGACTTTCTTTTGGCCAAATGTTTCGCGTGGACGCGTCGTTCTCCTTGTAAACTTATCTCGTGAGGTTACTATTTCGTAGTCATTGGAGATGGCTTTTTACCGAGCCAAGTCGCACGATTCTTTCTTTAGTTCCTTGATTGTGCACACAGAGGTGGCTGTTCGAAACATGTTTCTCACAAGCGCCCTCTTCGTGTTCGAAGAGTGGGAAAAGAGGAAAAGAACCATGATGTTTTTGTTGCTTGGCTTTCGGCACCACTTTGTTATGTAAAAGCTAGCTGAGAAGTTGATTTGAACGTTAAGAAATGAAAGGCAGGCCTCTTTCGGTTTCTTCCCGGTGAATTTAACATACTCAGGCTGCTCATTCACTAATTCAAAGCATTTGTCCACCTTCTTCTGAGTAGAGAAGATGATAAAACAATCATCTCTATATCTGCAGTAGAGTCGCGGCCAGAAATCGATGACCGGGGTTTCTATTTTAGACATGAACGCAGTGGCGAGGTTTGGTTCCAACAGTTCTCCCATTGCCAGCCCTCTAATTTGTGCGTAATAGTACCCAGACCATCTGAAAATCGAGCAGTTTGGGCACTCTTTTAGGAGAAGCATAAGCTGCTGAGTAGGCAAGTCATGCATATGTATTCCTCCTTCATGGTGAGCAAGAAGTTTTTGGATAGTTTGCATTGCGGAATCATTCGATACGTTGGTGTAAAGCGCGGAAACGTCCAATGCCTCCATCATGTACGCGTTGTTAGGAGACGAGTTACGAAGACGTTCTAGGAACATTTGGGTGTTCGTGAGGTGAGCTGGAATATGTTTAAGCAACTGAGTTAGTATTATGCTTAGAAACCAGGTTATCCTATCCGCAACAAAGTGCTCCACTGAATCACGAATGGATGCAGTAGATAAACTGCCTGTTTCTGTTCCGTCGATTTGACACATACCTTCTTCACTTACACAGCTATGTTTATGCATACGTGTGCAAGCGTGTTGACATAAAGACAAATTGCATTCTAAAAGTTGATTTGTAGACAGGCTGCAATCAAATAACACAGAACTACACAGGAAGCGGTAATCAATCGCCTTCCCTCCCCTATGAGAAGTTCCACGCCCACGTCGGGGAGGTCTCGCAAGCTGAAAATGAGTACATTTAACCACTCCGCTGAGAACTAGTTAAGCCATCCATGTTTAACACTGGTTTAATAAGAATAAACAGCCTGCTACCCTAAAAGAGCCTCCGATATGATAGCGCTGAACAAGTACGAAGAAGTTGCTAAAATCATCGACAGACGTATTTGTAATCCCAGAAAACAGCTGTTTCCCGAAAGGTGGGACAGTAGAAGAGCCTTATCAAAATGAATATGAAAATGAACACCGAATTCTTCGAGCGACTAACAACTTGAGTTAGAATCTTATGGTTGAAGATATTTGGAAAAATGCTGACTTCGGGAACCTTCTTCGTTAACGCATCTACATCATGCGATGGCGAAGACGACGTCGAAACGTTCTATACAACGTTTAAGCAGTTTTGCAGAAATAAATACACTTTGTTTAACGTTTTGTTTTTTGCCTTCTATAATTTTCATGGCAGGTTACTAAGCGAAATACAACCACAACGTTGCTGAGATATTTGCAAAACTCTGGACCGCAGGTGTCTATAGTGGGGAACGAACGCGCTATTATCCTTTCCGGGGAGTAACGCGTTCACCACCACACCATGCGGGTCCTTTGTTTCGCACGTCTCTCGTAAATAATAATTAGTGAATACAGAGAGCAATACGGTTATCTCTATTCTTCTCTGCCTTAAATCCTGAATGTGACATACTCTGGGAAGGACTGAATTCTGTATTCCAGTTTGTGAATACCTTGTCATTGCCACGTCTCACGTCTGTTTCGCACGTAAATACACTTTGTTTAATATCATTATTGACGAGTTCGATGCCGAGATTTGCCCTAGACCAAAGCCCCAACAGAGTGAATGGCTTTCGAGTTTATCATGTCAAGGGTAACTCAAAATTCCAGAAGCTCCGTTCTGAAAGCTGGATTTAAGAGTCTCCCAACGGAAAATAGCACAAACGAATAAACCACATCATAGTAAGTCGAACTAAGTAAGCATAATGAAAAACCACTGGAATTTACTGGACATTCAGTCGCGAGGACGAAGGTGGGAGTATCCTTTACAATGCAAATGAGAGAGGAATCGAATGATACATCGGTGATCAAATTTCGAAGATGCAGCTGTAAATACCGGAATGGCGGAAACCGTGTGCTCGAGACACATGATAGGAAATAAAAGGCAACCCATTAACAAGAGTAATTGGCAACTAAATTCCATAGGTTATCCGCCTCATAGCAGAAAGGCCACAGATGTAATGGTTAGCGTTCTTGTCGACGATCTAGGAAAAAAAGGATATGGTGTTTTACAAGCTCCTAGAGCCAGCAAAACCCAGTGGGCTCTGGTACACGACATAAATAAATGGAGAGTTTGCCGGCGCCCAATCCATCCACAAACGATCAACAGTGGAACAAGTGATGCAGGTGATAATTAGTGAATACAGAGAGCAATACGGTTATCTCTATTCTTCTCTGCCTTAAATCCTGAATGTGACATACTCTGGAAAGGACTGAATTCTGTATTCCAGTTTGTGAATACCTTGTCATTGCCACGACCGACTTTCTATTAACCTCGGCATTGATCAAGTAATTCTTCGTACTTTTGTTGATCAAGTGTCATAGTGGACATACTTAGTGGAAACCTCATAGAAAGCGGCTCTGAGGGAGGCGAAATCCGCCGAAACGTCAGCTTATTCGTGAATAAAGAATAATAACACCTCGCGTTTGCTCAACAAAAATACGAAGAATAACCTTGTCATTATTTGGAATTAAATGCTTCACAGAAAGTACTTCATTCAGCATGTTGCGATTTGTGTTGTTCTCAACATTGATCAGGTGTCAATCAAAGCTTAGCTTCATGGTAGAGAGCTTGAATGGCCATAGAGTGGAAAAGGAGGCACGGTGCTTCAGGATCCTCATTTGGTCCTGGCCAGTGCTGCTTTTCTGCTCCTTTGTAGTTTGCCTCATGCCATTTTCCACTTTTGTCAAAAGAACTCGTTACACAAGTCTAACAGTCTTCCTAACGAAATTAGCTATGATTTTTTGTTTTTTTTACCACCACACCACTGGTTTTCTACGAATTTGGTTTATGGTCAGATTTATGAGCAGTTTAATACCTTTCTCCATTTCGCCGAGAGTTTCAGTATCGCCTATGCTTATCGGTTTAGCCGTAATTCTCCGAAAAACGGAAATATCGCGATCAAAAACATCAGAGATGTGGAGTTTCTTCACCTGTATCACCTGTGGTCCCGTTGATCGTCGAGTGACTCGAGCGAACACCGTAAATCTTTCGTTTCTCTCTGTAGCGTGTAAGCCCAATGCGTTCTGCTCGCTCTAGGGACTCGTTGAGCATCGTAGCTTTCTTCTACGCTTTTCGTGAAGAGCTCTGGCAATCGGGTCGGTGGTCCTCCTGCAGTGAAATTGACATCCCGAGGAGTGCAGTCACTAACGGGTCTTATCCATCTGTTTTCGTTCACGTCGTTGTGTACCAAATGTGTGCAGATGCAATAACAGTCGGTTAGATGTAACATGCGTCACGGCTTAGACGGCTTAACTTTTAGTGCAGCAGTTCTCTTGCTAGAGTCCCACTCTCCGTTTAGTATGATTGAGGGTTTTTGATGTGCACGAAAGGACGATTGTCGTGAACAATTTGTAGTGCATACTACACGACTGAACCAGGATTCAGCTTCGGACATCCCTTCGGTCACTATTCTCCAATATGGAACCATTCACTATATCTGCCCTACGTTGAAATTTTTATCGAAGATTTGTAGACAGACAAGTTTACTTTGTGCTTATATTATACATCTCAGCATCTATTTCGAAGGAACATGACCATAACATTCTTTGGCCTAGCAATTCTCCACGACTATTAAATAAATTTTAAAACGAACAATTCGGTGTGGTTTTTCTTCAGCGGAAATTCTGAAATCAGTTATCCTTTCCGGGGAGTAGCGCGTTCACTACCACACCATGCTGGTCCTCTCTCTCCCCTAGTTCTATCGATCACTGTCATCTATCTATCGAAGGACCCACATGATGTGATGGTGAACGCGCTACTCCCCGGAAAGGATAATAACGCGTTCGTTCCTACCACAGACACCTGCGGTCCGAAGTTTTGCAAATATCTCACCATTATAGAAGTTATATTTCGCAACATACCCTGCCATAAAAAAGAATAAGCAGTAAATACAATGGTTAAGATTCTAAAATTAGTATTTGTACATGCTCTTTTTGTTAACCTTTCTTTGTTTAACCGCGCAAACTTTTGACGTTAACGGAATATCTGTTATTTGCATATTTTGGTGGAGATTGGTGACAATTCAGACAAGTCATAAGAACCCAAAAGGAGGATTTTCTATAAACCTCGGCATAGACAGATGATATATTTATTTATATCATCTTTTAAGTAATCTTCCTAAGCTGATGCAAGTTTGGTATAGGTCTTCGTTGTCATTGTGGTTATTATTGCCGTTGGTGTCGGTGTTGTTGGTCGATGGCTGACGTCTCGAAGATTTGGCCTTCCTCAGAGTCGTACTGTTGCGAGTGAGGCTCACTTTTCGCTAAAGCGCGATTAATATTTTTTTAATCATTAGGAGTACTGTCGTCATATACAGCTTGTCTTTTTCTTCTTGTACTTTCTTCACAAGAGTCTGTTTGTAACTTATGGCGTTCACACACTTCATAGATGCCGGGTGCGCTTCGTTTTCGGTTAACTGCGCCCACAATATTTTAGCACGCAATCATCTTCTACTCAGGGTTAAAGGAGGTTATCACCATTCATCAGTTGCATGTCGCTCTACGCTACGTACCATCAATTAATGTACGGATTACTGAGGTAACTTTATTACTAAATAGCTAAGCACTTTGTTTTCCCCTTATGCTAAAATGTTGCTACTAGCGTTACGGGACCCTATGGCACTGACCTAATCGTTGCACTTGACATCACCGCACCAGTTACGATTATGCGGTAAATCACAGTGCCTAACTTTTTATTTACAGCCCATCATGTATTTCCCAGTAAACTCTGCCGTGAAGAAACAATACCAGTAAATAAAAAGTCAAGCATTATGATTTCGACTACAACCTGAGCCTAATCAGGTAGAGTGGCGATTCGTGCGCCGCACATCATTCCAGTTGATAGACGATTGCTGATATCACCGTTTGGGAAAAAACTGGTTGGGAGAAAGCAGAGCAAGAACTCGGCTGGTGTGGTGTATAGCGCGTAAGCTCCCGATAAGGGCAATCGCAGGTTCGAATTTGGCCTGGCATCCAAGCTTTGCGAATATCTCAGCAACATTGTGGTTTTAGGCGATAAATCATTGGAAAAGGTAGGATACAGGCAATTAATTCTGGCTTACCATGACGTGCACCTGTCTGGGAGGAGAGCATTGGCTCGATACATCGACAAGCCACCGCGAGTCGCTGTGAAGGCCGGATATGCATTCAATCACCTCCAAACGATGCTAAATGGAGTCCAGTACATGGCGCATCCCTCAGGAATTAACACCGAGAGTTTCATCCTTTTTTTATTCACACAGAAAGATCAGGTTGACCGCAATATAGTCAGCGAAATGCCTCTATAACCAAAACAGAAAAATCACGAAACCAAGATTTCAATCACATTGAAACCGAAGTAGCATCTTCGTACACACTCCGCTCTCAATGACTCCACTGAGTATCTCATCTAGAGACCAAAGGCACAAAATTCTCATGGATGGATAATGTGTCTCTCTTATATGAAAATAAGGGCCTAAATAATCTTTAAGATCGCGTTTGGTAATAAGGTATTTCTCGCGTCGGTTCAGTTTCGGGTATGGAACATATCTAGAACCCTGCAAAATTTTTACGCGCTGAGGTTTGGGATTCCTATGCGAGAATAGTGATTTTCACTTCGAAATTTTTTCCGTTATGTCTCTTTGTCCTATGTGCGTAGTGCCGTATTTGGTTTCACTTTAAATTCACCGACGAATTGCTCTTGTATATGCGGTTAGAGTGGGAATGGACAAATGTAAAAAAATACTGAATAGAGAATTAGAATACATTAAGTTTATTCGACAAAAGCCGTTAAGAAACTAGGTCCCACTTCTGAAACTTCTAATTAACCTATTCGAATACTCTTACTTCACGAAGTGGTGCCAAAAACAGGTAGTAAAAATATAGTAGTTCAATACCATTGCTCTCCCTCCTCACACATCAAGAGGGCGTTTGTAAGGAATATGTTTCGAACAGCCTCCAGCGTGTGCACACGAAGAGAGCAGAAAGAAGAATCTTTAAAAACTGGTCGGCAAATAGCCATAACCAATGCCTACGAAACTGTACTCCTCTGGATAGGGGTAGAGGCAAAACCACACCCCCAAATGACAATTTTGGCGAGAGCAAAGTCCTGTTTTTCCTCCTTCCACTTCCAATAAAATAAGTGCAGCTATATAACATTGCTTAAGAAGGGTCGCACTAGAGAATTTGGAAACAGTGACTGAAATACTATACCAATGAGCACTCTAAGACACCAGTTAATTCGCAACCGCCTGTATGGCCGTCCATGTACAATGCAAAATAGTACAGGTCGCCGTAACGGTAGAGACGGCGACAGCATCACTTGGGGTACGGTTTATCTTATCGCTTGTAAGCAGTGGAGGCACCAATACATTAACGAAATGGGTAGCGATATTTGTGCTTCTGTATAACAAAACACCCAGCCGATACAACTAAAGTTAAACCGAATGCTCCACTACCCACGCATGGGATAGAGAGATAATGGGAAAGGTTTTAAGGTAATAGTTGCTCTAGTCGTGTAGCAATCGAAAACTTTAATGCGCAAAACATCTGTAGTCTTTTGAAGAAACGCTCTACGCTTCCAAGTGAACTCAGTGTGGTTGGTCTCTACATGAAATACTCAGTGGACGAGTCATAGAAAGAGGTGAGTGTGCGGGGAAGCTATTTTATTTTCGGTACGATTAAAATCTAGGTTTCGTGATTTTTCCGCTTTGGCTATGGAGATGTTTGGCTGGCAAGACTGCGACTAACCTGACCTTTCCAGGCTCTGAAGTAGGTGGGAACCGCCTACAAGTCAGTTATTTTGCGAATAAAGAGTAAAGTAACAACATCGTGTTTACTCATCGAAAAAATAGTGAATTACATGGTTGGTGAAAGAAAGAAAGTGAGAGAAAGGCTAAACGAAAAACCCGCATGGTTCGGTGGTGAACGCGCTAGCTCCGGCAGGGGTAAGTAGCGACTTCAGTTCTTACTGCAAACACCTGTGGTCTTAGTTTTGCAGATGTCTACGCACCGCTGTGGTAATATTCCACATCATACTTTGCCATGAAAAAATAATGGGCAGTTGATAAAAAGTGATAACATGATCAGTACCCATATTTATAACCCAGCACTTTCTTGATTTCACTCATCATCACACATCTATCCGCGACCCTAAAAATCCTTCGTTTTTGCATATACGTTTGGCTGTAACTTCAACAAATTCTTTCTGCATGAATGTCCGCGTATAATAGTCGAACGCATTTCACGTTATTAACGTAGGAACAGAGTTCTAAAGCGTTCCCAAGTCGTCATTACAGGTAGTCCTAATCTTTACACATATCATGCGACATTCCATAATCAATTCTGGTACCAACTTGGCAGACCCGAAATGATGGCTCATCCAGTGCGGAGTTCGACCATATCATATACCACGAATATACTGTATGGCATCTTTACCGTTACTTTATACGCATCCTGAATTATTAAACACAAAAACAAGTAAACAAAAAACTGCTTCATCTAGATAGAGATTGTACTTTATTAGCCTCAGATATATACATGTAAAGGGAATAAAATCTGTGCTCGACTACCATGTTAGTGAACGCTGACCAGAGTCCTAAGCACAAAGTCAGCAAACGAGTTCACCGCAAGACACTCTATAAGGCTTAGAGTTATTGGCAACAAAGGTAAATTAGAAAAGAAAAAAAACGGATTGGTGTAGAACAGCATGATGTACGAAGTAGTACACGACCTTCACGTCAACGTACCCCAATCGGTACACTAAAAGAAAATAACGTGCACTGCACAAAGAATCTAAAGGGATCTCAATTCTCATATAAAATTACGAATGAATCGGTTCGTGGAAGAAACTGAGTGATGAGAGAATGATGATGACGTTAGAGTTGATTCTCTAGTGCGATTGGTCCGTCGAGAAAGAGGCCACTTTTTGTACTCAGATATGAGACGTTGTTATTGGGGCAAACCAATCACACACGAGAAGAGTAACGTTCTCAACATCATTATGCTACCATAAAAAGTCAAGCCATTCAGTAAACATAACAAGAAATACTTTCAATATAAAAGCTGTGAAGCACCGATAGTTCTAGAAGAAAAAGCACATGGAAGAAAAAACACTCGCTGTCGCAGTCTTGCATATCTGACTTGAAAAGAACTAAGATGACCTAGGCATTTTTATATATCAAATAAATTATAAACGTTCTATTAAATTCTGAGCAAGGCTGATGATATAGCGACTGTACAGTATGTTGCTAGAGTTCATAAATCTTCGCTATATAGAATAACACATTCAATGAAACGACGTACAATCCTTTCAGCTATTGGCTGACTTCACTTAAACATCATTTGCTTGCTGTGAAAGCCAGATCGTACTCAATCAGAGAGTACACAGTCAAGCTTGCTCGCTGCTACCATATTGCGAGCTCCTTGAAAGAGTTAGCAGTTTCTATCAACTTCTCGTTAGAAAACATTAGTTGAGGCGGATGAATCTAATCATTTAGAGCGGCTCAGATGTCTATGAATAGCATCATACTTGTTCCGTGTAAGAAGAAAATAAGAGCATACGATTTTCGAGCACGTATGACACTGCATCAGGTTCGCCTACTTGCGAACAGAACCTTGTTGATGAAGTTCACGACTGCCGTCGCTGGCTGTTCCGGCTCAAGCTCCGCAAAAACATGGCAGGCGTTCTCCACAGACGATGGCTGCAAACATCAACGAAATCGTGTTAGGAAAAATAAAACAAAAGCAATGTCATTGAAACCGCTCATGTCTTTGCTCACTAACAAACTAATCAATTTTTAACAACCATTATATTGCAACTTATATTGCATACTTGTATTGTAAAGTATAATAATATTCATCAAATACTCTCAGATTAAGGACGCAGGTGGCGGAGTGGTCGGAAGCGCCCTGCGACACACGTGGAATCGATCTCCCCGTCCATGGCTCACCAAGCCTTTCATCCCTCCGAGATCGGCAAATTCGTACTATACTTGTCTGGAAGGATAGGAACACTGGCTCGATACATCGGTAGGCCACTGTGATTCATTGTAAAGGCCGATATGCATTCAATCACCTCCAGCGATACTTGATGAAGTCGAATGCATGACGCATCCCTCAGGGATTGATCAAGGCCGGGAGCTTTGTCCTTTACAGTCTCAATTCCTTACATTCTAAAGGTAGTTATGCTCTTCCAATCCACTTAAGAACGCCTCAACTTGGCTATTTCCAAGGTTGTAAAAAGAGCTGACCCGACCACCATTCTACGACATTCGTAAGAAAGATGATCTCCTCAAGCAGCGGCTGAAACAGCATGCGAAATTCTCGAAGACCACCGTGGACGATGAGGAAGATGAATCAAATGCGAGAAGTGCCGGAATCAACAAATTGGACGTGATAATGGTTCTTGCGAAAAAAGTAATTTTTTCCACAGTATGGCATTACTGAAATGCAACCACGATGAGGTTAAGATATGAGCAAAAGTAGGAACTCCAGGTGAGCTTCGAAGTTGGGATTGCCCTTTCCGGAAATTCACGTGCTATCCACTATACCAATCGAGACCGCTTGGCCTTTCTCTCAGCCAGGTTTTATTCAAACGATGCTAACAGCAATCACCCGTGAACGGGAATAATCTGGAGAGCATCGGCATTGAACCCATTTAAGCTGGAGCTGTAATCGAATTTACAATATCTTTTATTTACTGCCTGTAATACATAATCTATATATATATATATATATATTTATATATGTACATATATATATGGCCAAATATAAGCACATAAACGTAAGAAATGTAGAAACTCGTATATTTTGAATAAAAAAGGTTATGAGACTAATAAGCCTATATAGATAAATAGACTACTTGAAGATTAAAAATATGTCTAAAGAGTAAAATAGTAGTAGTTCACAAAAGTAAGCTCACCTTTCTAGCTACAATTGCAAATATCCGAGCGCTTCTCATGCATGCTTCATGGAATCCAATGACAATGTTGTTATCGAATCTATAATTGAATTAAGTCCTTAAAAGTTAAACCTATCCGTTTTTGCAGTGAAGGAAAGCCTTTACTACACTCTGATGGCTAGCTTCAATTCCTTCACGAAAGTCCAGCTTCTTGAGCCGGATTTTGCAACCATGTAACCAAAAGGTAAAGCTTGACCCACTTTCTATCTGACGGGTCCATTCCGGCGAATATGACGGAATTTACGGGGAAGTGACGACGGAAGAATACCTTCCTTGTGTTGTCTGTTAAAGTAACTCCTTGTGATGAAACCTTTAAAGAAAAAGTGTGAAAGGTGAAAGTGTGACGAGCACAAGATGGAAGCATTGAATCAATGAGGACCACTTCTAGTCAGAAGATCATATACTCATAGTTCAGCTTTTACTCACACTCTACACGTCAGATAAAGACGGCTCAGCACGTGTCAACCAAAAGAAGCCTTCTCTTTTTGAAAAGTTTTACTTCTATCTGTGGTATAAAAATTTGATAGATTCGATAAAAATAAAGTTTCATAATCGTTCAGACCTTGAAATGGACGGACACCGGCCGAGTGATTCCCCGTTGCGTATCCTCGACGGTTCCAGCCACTGCACGTCGAACGCACTCGCCTCCTGTCAGCGATTCACAGTCCATACTACCAATGTAGGCAACATTACAAGCTGAAAAGGTGAATGATTAGACCGGGAATGTTTTGCAACATATGACTTCTGGGTCAGTGATTCAACAAATTTCAGTAAATTAACAACACGCTGAACTAGACTGACTTAAGACTCATAGGCAGATAACAATGTAGTGAGATCTTCTATGAAACTCTCATGACCCTAACCCGGACTTTCAAAAGCAATAAAAGAAACGATTTACACACCTGACATTTTACCATACAGGTGCGAAAACAGCTGTATATTATCAGCGTTTTAACTGTTTTAACCACACCTACATAACGGCGGGCCGTCGTTCTCTTGTGAATAACCAAATATTATAAGCATTGAACTCCACTATCATAAAAGATCCTTAGATCATTAATAACTTGGTTTGCAGCAAATTAACTTAAAAAAAGAAAAGAAGAAAAAAAAAGAATATGAATTCATCAGTGTTATAAATGGATTTTGAGCGTTCAACGTTTTTATGAGCTTTTGTACTCAAAGCAAACCCCTTCAGTGGCGAAACATGCAAATTTCCATGCTAAGAAGAAAATACTGAATAATCGCTATTTGTTAGAACAATTCTAATATCTATCATTAAAGCAGAGCTCTTCATTTAAGCAGCAGCCCATTCCCTAGCTCTTCTACTGGTCAGAAACTTGGGGGTCAACGACACTGTTTGGTGTTTGGTTTCTGAACAACAGAGACACCAAATGGCGACTATGTTTAAGTAAACACAACTATCGAGTTTCTAAGACAAAAATTCATAAGCTTAGTAGGCTCCTTAACCGGATATATGGAATATTCGTAAGTTGGTTTCTTAAAATTTTTATTACAAAAACATATTGGAAACCAAGTCAAACTCCGTTGCAGAAAACTGATGTTCTAAGAAGAAGCGCTTTCCAAGAAAGTGTTTTGCCCTATTCTCCTATATGATTTTCGTGCTCACTTGACGTAAAAGTTTTAAAAAATGCCTTAGAACCAATTCCAAACACCAAATCGACACTCATGCCTGATACGATCCTTCGTGGATTAGTTATTGACTATAAGAAATTTACGAGCACTTGGAGACAGTCAAAAAAAAACAAATCTCTACGGTAACCGGTGCTCCGGACAGGAACTATATCTTGAGCACATTTAATGGAAATATCTCACAAAAAATCATAAAATGAAAGCGTTTTCAGCTTCTTCCACAATGGTTTCGAATGCAAAACTTTCTTTTTTGCCCGACAGAGTTCTTTGGCATAAAAATTTTATTAAGAAAAATCAGTTTCCACTATTGTGCACCGCCAAAAGGGCCCTAATGATCCTGGACACACTGAATGTTTGATCATTAACGAACCTGCACCCTGTTCCAGAAGTGCTTGAGTGGCCGAGATATGCTCGGGAGTGATGGCCGGATCGTATTCAGGAAGTAGCAATTTAGTTGGCAATGCCAACGGTGTGATAGAATGTTGGTAAACGAGGGCTGACAACGACCCAAACACTGGCTGAAATCGTTTCGTCACTTCAAATCCTCTTCTTCCTGTCTTTCATTCGTTTCTTTCTGATTCGTACATAACTACCAATACTATGGAAACAACCGATTCTAAGACAATGAATTTCATTATTGTAGATTAACTCAACTTTGGCTCTGATTCTCGGCGTCGATCAATCCCTGAAGAATGCGTCATGCATTCGACCTCATTAAGCATCACTTGGAGGTTATTGAATGCATATCTGGTCTTTACAATGACTCGCGGTGGCCTACCGGTGTGCCGAGTCAGTGCTGCTATCCTACCAGACAAGTCTGGAAGCAATTTTACGGCTCTGGAGGGAAGGAAGGCTTGGTGAGCCATGGGTGCGGAGATCGACTCCACGTGTGTATTGCAGGGCGCCTCCGACCACTGCACTACACGCGCCCATTCAAGAAATTGTAGGGTTGGATAAATAAATTTTTATAAGGATTTCTAATCAACCATGGTAGAAAACATCACACTGGCTTGACCAATGTATTAATATATAGTCTCCTTGTCATATAGTGAAAAAAAGAGCTCAAATAGTAAAAGGATAGGTCTCTCTTAAAATCTTTGGAATTAATACAGAAAAAATAGGAACCTCGTTGTTGCATCCCTTCAGCTTCACACCTTTTGGTGAAGGTTCGATCAGGAAATGTCGAACAAGCTCAGTTCCGTCGCCTGAAATTCAACAAATTCAACAGGATTGAGATATCTTAGCAACTTCAGGTGACATCAACTCGCTGTAGCCGATAAGCACCGAATTCAAACGAACAATGAAGTCTCTACAATTTCTACGAAACGCTCATAGATATTAATGAAAACTTCTATACAACTGTGGATTTCTTTGGGTAGAGCTAAATGAAGCGTGGAGGATCAATGAAGAATAAATGGGAAAAAACCTTAAATATAATTCCCTGGGTACAAGATAATATAAACAGTGAAATAAAAATAGACCGCCCATGTGTTACTGTGCGGCTGCTATCCATCAACTAACTTAAATACAACAAATAAACGGCTCTGAAGAAGGCGAAACCGCCTAAACGTCAGCTATTGTATCCTAATAAATCCTATAATAACAACCTCGTGTCTGCTCATTGAAGAAAAATATCGAAAAATAGACCGGCCAACCAATGATGTTGAGAGTTGACCACATATGGAAAGGGAACAGCGCTAGAATAGACCTCAGAAAATGAGAAGAGGTAATCAAGCGAATGGTAACGTACCACTAAAGTACGTTGCTCTAGTAAGTAACGCATTATTTTAGAAGGTAAACTCTGTCCTTTACAAAATCTACTATTTAATAAGCAAGTGGAACACCGAAATGTTCCAATGTAATGCATATGAAAAGCCAAGAAACCTTAATGAGATATATGCACTTGTCAATTGGCACATTGTAAACCAGATGTGATTGAGTGGAAATGGGCCAATTGCTAAAACGTCCCGTACTGACAAGTACACCGACCAACCGACGAGTCAATGAAAACCAAACCAAATCAGCGCCACCGTAATCAAAAACCGAGGCTTTCCGACACGTGAAAATGAGACAACACATTTTTTTCTTTTACAATTTTCATTTACTCTTCTTTTCTTTCTTTTTTCTTTTATCGTTCCCTATGACATAACATCTGTTTTTGGATAAAGGAGAGAATTTTGACAACTGAATACTAGCACAGACTCTCTTTCTGCGTTCTAAATTTAAACGTCTTGCTAGACAACAGCACATCGCAACATAACTATGGGCTATTATATGTTTCTAGAAAGGAAGTACAAAGCAGAACGCCGAGTCTGGAAACTCGTCACTTGAAAGCTAGTGCTTTTTTGTATCTAAAAGTTAACCATGAATTCTCTCTTGATTTTTGAGACGAAGCAAAAAAGAAATATAAGTGGGCCAGTGTACTGGTGTTTCGAAACCTTCTTTTGGTAATATGTGATTGTCAGCGATTTTTATATAAACAACTGTCTAAACTATGAATATTGCACAATGTAAATCCAAGTGCAAGGTGGTAGCTACAGCTTCAGCCACAAGAATGACTGTGGCTCTTTTTCCATTTCTACCCGTTGCAAAGAACGCTCGCTACTCGAAATGTATCGAGCTCATCCATTCCTCCCAAACTGAATTTATCATGAATGATTTCTAAAGAATTCGTCATCATTTCTGGAATTTCTTCAGCACGAAAATCCGTTAGCTAGTGAGTTATGGACGTTTCAGCTATGAATCATGTAGACTATCGTTGCAAATTAGACGATAAGGGACAGCCTCAATTTGAGGTGTCTAATGAAATTCGAGGATACTGAATGCATCTCGCGAAACAAATCATCATAAAAAAACTGTCCTTCCAGTGGTTTACCGCATCATCGTGGCTGGGAGGTGTTCCTGGGTGTCGGCCTGCGATGTGCAGCTGGGGATTCACCCCGGCAGGTGGGCCTCCCGTGCTGAGAATAAGTCCGACGTTTCCATCCATTCCATCCGGGCTTGAACCTAGCTAAGAGCGAGCAAATACCGGGATGCATCGCCGTCTTGTTATCAAAGTCACATAGTGGTAAATCTCCCTCTGATCTACAAGGGCTGCGACTGCCTGTAGTGGTAACGACCTGGGGCAGACTTTGGCCAGGCTGACCTCGGGATTCCAGGGAAACACAATGGCTTAACCAGCAAATCTCCAAAAAATGAAGATTGTGCTGGGGCTCGCACAACCAGGAAGGACGGGCCATTCAAGTTCTCAAGCAAGTAAGTAGAAAAACTTTTGGAGCAGCTCTTAAGAATTATGGTGAAAAAAGTTGTTTTCTCAAGAGTTGGAATGGATTTATAAAATATTTGTGGTACACCGACTGAAATGTCGACGGAATGCGCTCTTGCCGTTTATTCGTTCACTTGTGATGACGAATGCGACGAAGAAATTCAACCAACACGAACGACAACACTTCCAGAGTTGATTTGGTAACTTAAGTATCCACGAGCAAATTCAGTACTTATTGATCCATTTGATTCAACAAGGCCATGAAGATGCCCTTCTAAACCATGAGTAACCTCAAGAATATTAATAGACATCTCTGAAAAAAAGAGCTCAAGTTCCCACACTGAAAATATTAAACTGTTCTTCGTACTTCTCACACTTCAAACATCGGACTGCATCGCTCGAAAAGGCATGACACAACTCCGTAGTGGTGTTTTAAAAAAATCTGGTACCGATCAGAAACTAAACTATAGTTTGGTGTTGAAAGGCACGTATACCAAATAGTGGACCTAATGTTGCTTTGTGCGAGCAAAATAGACATCAATCACGGCTCTCTTTCTCTAAGGAATTCGTTTCCGCCGAAGTCATATCACGCTGACGGTCACTTATCGACGAAACCACTACGACACAACGGAAAACTACTGTGTTGTAAATAACTCAGAACAAAAACTTGCTCCATCCAAGCGAGACATTGCGCTTGTGAATTGTAGCCCTATTGGTATGCTAGGAATCTTAGAAGAACGTCTTTGAAAGCATATGACATAACGAAAATTGTTGGGATATCGACGTTTGTTAACACACTGGTTAACCTCTTATTAGTTGGACACCGATCTCAACTTCAGACTATGAACCACGTTAAACCAATACTGTTCACTGTTTCCCAGCCACTATCCACTTGAAATATTTCAGATACAGGCGCCCAGTCAATACGAAACACTCTGTAAGTAAAAATGAGAAAAAGAGAAGCTCAAGGCTAACATCAGAAGTTTTTCTTGAGATTCTCGTACCCCGGTTCCAACACCCAACCACAAGATGCCTTCAGAATCACAACGACCTCGCTGATAGTAATGGATTCCCTGAGGAATTATCTCGTCAAATACGAGCATATAGCGACCAAAGCTCGTACATTCATCACTAATACATGACATCTCATTCATAAGCAATCATACTTTCCGGGCCGACCAAGGGCTAACAGCCAGACCATTTCCCGTCTAATGCGACAACCACACTAATCCAAAGCTGTAGAGAACAAATGATAAAAGATTTTCGAAGATTCAAGCTAAAACTTTTCATAACAGATTGGACCTGCAGTGGTCGTAAAATACTCAAAAATCCCACTTTTAATCTTCGGCGAAGGAGGGAAAATTCGATGTGCTTCTATTCTTATAGAACTTTCCTAGTTCTGAAAACACAAGAAAATCAACAACTAATAAAAATCTCGACTTAGTGGCCACAATCTATCTGACGGCTGCCAAACTGAGTTGTCTCAACCACTCGACTCACGACGGATTCAGTGGACTTGTAGGATATTAACTAATAATGTATGAGCTATGCTTGTTGTCAGCCGTGCAAGCAACGAAAATTGCCTTGTTTTCCAACCGAAGAAAGCAGTTCTAAGGCATTTAACAGGATCAATAAGCTACTAAGCGTCTCTCACCTGGTGCAACTCCTGGAGGTGGCGTGGCGACCTTCAGTGCGAGTCCGAACGCTCCCGGGAAGCTGTTAGAGTCGCGAACGACGAATGTACCAGGTGGCTTTTCGCGAAGCATGTTGATCGCTGAAAAGCATTGGGGATCGATATTGGCTCAAGTGATATTGATAATACAAGTATGTGTGAAGAGAGGAAATAGAAGTGATGAAGAATTCGGCCAAAGAAAAAGTGCCAAAAATGAGTGTAGAACAGGAAAATAGCGACGATTGTTATATAGTGAGGTTATTCGGATTCATGCAATACATTTACAAAGAATTCGATGTGAGGAAAACGAAAAGGAAATGAATCAAATTCGCAGTAAATCGGAGCATTTGTATGACTGCCGCTCTGCCCATACAAATTTCCATTTAATGTGCTTCTCAGTGAAAAAACTTCTTTATTTTTTATATTTTATACGACTCATCTTTACGTCAACTGTGCGGATCCCAGCACTTCTCACATTAGATTCGTTTCCTCGCATCCACTGTCCACGAAGACCTTCCAACATTACGTGTGGCCTCGTTTGATGCTTGAGAATTTTAATTGTCTTCAATGTCGTAGAATACTGGACGAGCAATTCTCCCTGGAGTCATGAGATAACCGGGCTGGAGGGTTCCCACTGGATTGCAAAAAGCGATTTTTTCCCGGATTAGTCTGCTACCAATTACCCGACCCCCGAGGGATGGATGAGAGGTTTGGTTGGCGCGGAGCGGAATCGAACTATCACAATGCTCGAGATGACGGACATCACTACCACTTTACTTTCCACTCCTCAGTTAAAAATTATTACCCATCTTTTCAGCATCCCTAATTTAACTCGAAGCTATTATAAACAGTGTATATTCCTTAAATTCAATTCAAGTTGTTTCTGAAGTTTCCATTTGTTGGACTCGAAGCAGAACAACTAATAGAGCTCCAACTACGAAAGCAGTAGAAGGAGGCAAATTGATGGAACCAGGGAAAACTTTGATATCAGTAGAAAATTCTGATGCTTCGATCTAGATCCCTTCCGGTGTAACAGTGCTGAGGTTTTGTGTGCGCTTGAAAGTATTCCGTCACCTCGACGTTATTTGTTCTAGTTATTATACTGTCACAAATCTGAAACACGACATGTGTAAACACCTCGTAAGAAAAGGATGGAGAGGTTCTTGAATTCCGGATGAAAATTATGAACAGATGAAGGTAATGAAAGACAAAGGGTAATCATGAAATTCAAGAAAAGAGAGCGACCATGGGAAAGAATTAGGGGAATTCATATGTAGAAAACTTTATGGCGAAAAGAGTGAGAGCAGCACATCAATCGCACCGAGTTCAAAACTTTTCCGTGATTGATTTGTATGTTTGACAGCATAAGATTTCCAATACAGATATTAGAAAGGGCACTTATAACAGAATAGAAATTATCGATCGATACCACCGAGATTACAATAAAGTCGGTCTTGGGAAATACAACAGCAGAAAATCTCCAGAAAACACTTCAAAAACGACTCCCGAAATCTAAACGGAACACATAAAAAGTGAAAGTGATTTGGTCGGTTTTTCAAAAAATGCCTAGTTTTCGAGGTCAGGAGAATACGTATCGAAAACGAACCAGAGTTAGGCTGACTATTTGAGTAGAGGAGATGACCATAAATGGTCGAAAACAACGGTAGACTGGACAATGAGATGTGTAAGCCTTCATCGCGCCCCAAGGCGACAATCTACATGTTCAATCATCGCCTTTCATAGCAGGACAAGACTTATGGAACATGGAAATAATTCTCGTAAGCATCACCATGCTCGAAAGGGACCTTCGCTAGGAACAGAGATAGCGAAGAAACGACAAGAAAGGAAAGTGTACTTGGGACCTCATAACGTTCCATCAAGACATCAAAATGGACTGAATTGAATGTGAGAAAAAAGAATGTGTTCATAAAATCGTTGTATGGTACTGTACACATGCACAGTTAGTAAATAGTACAGTATACCTTCTACAGTTACATAAATGTATAGTCGGTTGTTGAAAAGCAACTGTCTATGGCATGATTCTAACCATGCGAAAAAGTACTTTTAGGAATCTTCATGGTATAGAAGCATCTCTTGCCTTATGAACACCACCGAGTTCAATCCGGCATGCTAAGAAGGCAGTCACATAAGATTGGCGAATGGTAAGTAACACTACGATAGTTAATGTTGACAGGCTACGTAGACAATGTCTACGTAAACCACTTGTGGATGCGCAAATATTAAGCACTAGAAGAAACCAGTCACTCTGCTTAAACACTTGAGGGTTTGATTGGCAAATAGGGCTAGAAAAACACTCGATTTTACCTATACATTTATGTAAAACATAGGGAAGGGATTTAACTAGTAATCCGAATAGCTTTTCAAAATCTTTGATTTCGTATCCAAGATAGTTACCTATATGCCTCGTCTTCTAGATCTGTCATGAATGTTTAACTTGTGACAAATAGGAGGTCCCAAATACCATGTGAATGGGATCCATTGCATAACTGAAGAATCCAGGCTACTGTTCACTACTCTTGTCTTGCTCCACAACTTTTGAAAAAAAAACTTCCGCTCTTCAGCGGCGAATTCAGATTAGGAATTGTGATCACCACTCAACGGTTTACCGCCTTATCGTGGCTGGGTGGTGTTCCTGGGTGTCGAAATGCGATGTACAGCGGGGGCATTAATCCTCCCGGCAAGGAATCTCAAACTGAGGAGTCCGGCGTTTCCATCAGGAAGCCTAGCTAAGAGTAAAGCAATACCGGGATCCACCACCGTCCTGGTAACAAAGTGGCAGATCTCCCTCTAATCCACAACGGCTGCGGCTGCCTGCTGTGGCGACGACCTGGGGCAGGCTTTCACCAGGCTGACCTCGGAATTCCAAAAAACCACAATTGCTTAACCAGCAAATCACCGAAAAATGGTGATTGTGCTGGAGCCTGCGCAACCAGTGAAGACGGACCGTTCAAGTATCAAATATCAAGTAATTGTAATCAAGGATCGAAGAGCAATGTTTCGCGAAAGATCATTTTCTAAAGGAAACCAGTGTATTGATTTCAACCAAAATTATGCTGTCTTCACCTACTATCATTATTTTATATTCTGTTTGCGTGATTCAGCTTTCTAAATCGACTTTCTACCGGTCGGTTATCCATTAATCTCAGAATTTTCAGCCATCTCAGAGAAACAGTATTTCCAAATTAACAAAACTACCACTTGTTTCAAAGGGCAAGCGATTGCCTGTAACGAAAATCTCCAAATGTTTTCGTGAGCACCACGAAATTCCAAGAAACATCACTCCAGACCAACACTGAATGTGTCACTGAAAATGGAAAACGACGAACGACAAAGACAGTCGGAACCGTACAGTCGTTTCAGACCACAGGCCGCGCCCACGACAACGAAACAGGTAGAAAAAATGCTAAGAGCTGTACTATATGTGAAAATGGATATGTTTCAGCATCGTTATCAACCGTCATTAACAAATAACACCGGTCATGAACTGAGTACAATAAAAATTGTCAGAAAATAACGACCGCTCCAAAAGATTTTAGAAACATTCGAACTCTGTTGACTGAGACGGAAACAGCGCTTCAACTTTTTTTCCTCTATTCTATTCTTCTTCATTGACGGGTGATTACCGATAGTAATGATAGAGTAAATAATACGGCTGACTGACAGGAAAGCAAAGCATGGATCTAAGTTGGTTGGCCAGACAGCAGATGAACCCCCAGCAGAGGTAGTCTCTGGTTCGAAGCCCAGCTGATGTTCCGAATTTTCCCACCATCTTAGCATCTTTGAAATAAAAATGATTAGCATTTACAAAATTTAATCTAGAAGTTATAAATCCTCTTATTTTAAAACGATGAAATTTTGATGAATTGGAGCCAACGATTTCTTTTCACTTCACGTCCAGAGGTCACACACTAATCATTATTCTACTGTATCAGATTTCTCTTTAATACCCACCCTCAAGAAGAAGTAAATAGTTAGTCAAACAAAATCCGCCTATTTTGAGTTACTCGGAACAGATATAAAAGTTCAGAACGAATAGTGATAATGCTAATCTGCTTCACTCATCTTTTTTATTTGCTGCGTAATATAATTTTCCACAGCTATGGATTATGTATGATACAACCACAATGATGCTGAGATATTTGCAATACCCCAGACTGCAGGTGTCTGCGGTGAGGAATTAACTGGGTTCATTGGCGATTTTGGCTCCCCAGATCAATCCCGTAGACAGGTGATTGCTGATGGCAATGATCGATGGATCCAGCTGAGAGACAGGCGAAACTAAGAACTCGCATGGTATGGTGGTGAACGTGTTAGTCTCCGGAAAGGGTAATAGCGCGTTCGTTCCCTATAGCAGACACCTGCTCTCCGGAGTTTTACAAATATCTCAGCATCATTGTGGATCTAGACCGAAAACATTTGGCCTGGAAATGGAGGTGTCAAACGAACTGCAACCACAGTTTCAGCTATCGGGCTGGTCCATAGAAGAAAGTGAACATGAGTAGAACGACTTCTTAACAAAGTCAAGTGTGAACATAAATCTCTAGTAGAAACCTCTAAAGCGAAGAGATTTGTACATAAACGCAAAGTTTTCAAACTAGTAATGATTCTGAAGAGTTAACAACCGTAGTGCGAAGAGAAATACTGGAAAATTGTTTCCGTGATCAACCACCGAGCAAATTATGTAGTTTTATGCCGTCTTGATGAAAATCCGTTGATTATGGAAGTTTCTCAATCTTAAGTAATCATCCAGTGTTCCTTTCTCATCCGTTCTCCTTTTTCGTGATCATTAAGAACCCCTTAGGGTGAGAAAATATAAAAAAATAATAGAGAAGAAAGTTCATAGCATTCAAAGGATCGATCATCCCCGAACGCATGCGCCATCAAAATCATGCGGGCCATTGTAAAACTTGAATGTATTGAATTTCATGTGCACTTTTCCTTCCACTGAATTGTTTTCACTTCAGTTGTCAGATCGTTGAAAATGCACAATGGTCGACCGAAAATTGGTTTCCACGATGTTAAATTGTTCGCTATTTTGCCAGTGTGAATTGCTGTCGCCACAACGAATTCTGCAAATCTCATTACGACCCCACATCGGCTTTGATTTGGCCAACTTCATCACTAACTCCAAAGCCAATAAAAGCTGGTGCCGAAAACCCGCAACAAATACGCCATGGCCCAAATTGACATCGTTCACTTCCTGTTCGTCAGTTTCCAGAGAAGCACAAACGCAATAATGCCGAAGGATTTCTGGACGTAATAGTTTCTCAAAAAGAAAAAAAATTCACAGAGAGGTGGGCGTCGATAAGAAAGACTCTCGTTAGGTTAATATATGATTTTATCTTGTCACATTTCTGGGGCACCAACAGTTGGAATTATGTGACTAGGAGCGTAGTGACAGAACCGTCGAAGATGATCGTAGACAAATTGCTGTGAGAACGGCATCCTTAAGAAAGCTTCGAACTAGAAAATTTTACAACAAAAATAATAAACAATGTGGAAAAGTCAAAAGGTAATACTTGTGCACAACATCACTAAGGCCTATGCAACACCATCATTAATTATTTATGTCCCCATGAACTGATCTTCCTGAGCCGATGCGAGATTTGTATGTGTTATCGTTATTGCTGTTGTTGTTGTTGGTGGTGGTGGTGTTGTTGGTTGACGTTTCGGCGATTTCCTCTTTCTCAGAGCCGTGCTGTTATGAGTGGGACTTACCGAGACACATTACACCAATTTTGTACTGGCTGAACAAGATCAGTTCATAAGAACATAAAAGTAAATACACCGATTATTTAAAAGCGAGTGTGGCACAGTGGTTGAAGGCGCCACTGTGACAAACACGTGGAATGCATCTCCGCGTCCATGGTACACTAATTTTTCAAACTCTCCGGGCTCAGCGAATTGGTACCAGACTTGTCTGGGAGGATAACAGCACTGACTCAATACATCGGTATGCCACTGCGAGTCATTGTAAAGACCAGATATGCATTCAGTTACCTCCAACGATACTTAATGAAGTCGAATGCATGACACATCCCTCAGGGATTGATCAACGCCGAGAGCTTTATCCTTTTTAGCTTTATATCTATTATTTATGGCGAGATTTATAGAAAGTCGACCTTTTCAGTTTTTAAGAGATGTCTCATTATTAATTAATCACCTTCTGAATTAGTTGCTATGCCTCAACTAAGATATTTAATATAGTAAGCATACTATCTATGGACGAGCAAGCTAATAAATTTAAAATTGTCGGGAGCCTTAATGCCGTCATACATCCTACAATCTCTGACAGAATGGGCATAAATGAAGTTCAAGAATAATTTTTTGGATAGCTATAGAAATAAGCGGAGCTTTGACAGAAATCCAACCGCAAATTGGGAAATGCTGTCGATCAAGTAGAAACCTGCAATATTTCTTTAGAAACAGTCACTTTAGAACCTGATACTGATCTACACTTGACCCTCTAGAGCCGCGCAGTATCGGAAAGAGCTTTTGTTGACCGAAGGGATCAACTGAGTGTTAACTCGGGGTACGCTGTGCTTTTTGTTTATAGAATTTCGGAGACATATTTCATGGATAAGGTACAGGAAAACAATCAGATAGAAATGTCTCATTAGCTAACATTTTAATTGCTGAATTTAACTGTGTTCAATATTGATTTGTGCTCCTCAGATCACTACCGTCGACAAGTGATTGCTGATGGTACCGTTAGGTAGAAAATTAGCTGAGAGGAAGGCATAATGAGGGCCTCAGTGGATGCCGTGCGTAACACGTGAGCTCCCGGAAAGGGTAATCGTGGTTCGATCTTACCTGGAGTCTAAGTTTCGCAAGTGTCTCAGCATCACTATGGCTATATCCGTAGCCGAAAGTTCAACGTACGATTTCTAAAGCTCGATAGGTCGATTACATTAGTAATCGTCACCTGTGCTTGATGGTTAGAGCAAAGAATTCCAACTTTCAGAAAAAGAATAAATAATTCGTAGAAGAACGACTTGAAATGTTTGTAAAAATTTCAGCAAAAATGCTTGCGTTTACTTTAAAAGAGTTTCATTTAGCTACCACATACGACGATAAGTTAATCATCATTGCTGTAACTGAGCGACTAAAGTGATTCACGAGCAAGTAACACAATGGTTCCCGAAAACCAATCCAACATCTTCCTCAGTGGCGAAAATGAAGCCATCATTTAATCAATAAGTTTCGATGATTTTCAAAAACCAGGCAACATTAACAACGATGTCAGCTCGCCTTGTCACATAGGTTGGTTGGTCGACAGATCACAAGAATCGCTGCCGACATGGAAGGATCCTCGTCGCACGACGTCAAACAACCCTTTGATCCATAAAGGTCGACGACTGCTCGTGGTGCAGACTAACTGACCCATTTAACGCTCCATCGCGATTTTACTGAAAACTGCAATGCAACAGCAATAAGGCATCGGCGAGAGAAGGCAACAGTTCATCAAGGCGAAACTATGGCTACATACGAAGCATCCATCTTCTCTTGTGCTAGAACGAATTGAGTGGAAGAAGTGCTGTGCCATACATGAAATGCAAGAAACTGTTGTCTAGGCAGTTAAATAAGTAATTAACATTTTAAACAAATATTGCCGAGTTGGTTCCAGTAAACAGCGCTCCAGTATTTCGTCATATGTACTAAGCAGGGATGTAATCTTAGAATAGAAAACTGAGAAAAGGTGAATCGAGTGACGATCAAAAAGGTCTTAGTCAGACTTAACAAGTGTCATCAGTTCTCCAGATTTAGAGGCTATGCCAGCGATTGTTACCGTCCGATATAGAAAATGTGTACTAGAAACTCAGAAAATCATCCCATCAGCGCCAACCAATCGACGAATGTCATTTAACGTAACTGCGACAAGATAACCTTTAGAGGATTTATACGATAAAAGGTGCTCCCCCTAACAGTTTCCAAAAAATATTTCAACACACAGTGAATTTTAATGATTGCTTTAAAAACTACTGGAATCTCCAGATGTTTGCGAAAAAGAAACAACTGATCTCATTCCACCCACGTTTTTTGGATCCCACGAAACATCTCCTTTGTTTTCTTCGTCGAAGATCGAACTTCAAACATGCAAGCAAACGAACAATAGAAATTCTGTCCACCAGGTGATGGTATTCCCCATTACATGGTAGGCTTCTGTAGCTAACGCTCCTACGTGGAAAACCTTCGTAACTTAAGTTTCGTCCTTAATTTTCCGAGATATTTGATACTGAACAAATTTAGAGCTGAAGGAATAATTTGCAACCATCATAAATATCTTATGGTAATAGAGATGTTCTCTACTTCACTATTTTCCTATTAAAGGAGGAATTGTTGTGTGTTTTCGAGAAAGCAGCTAAGGGTTAAAGCTGTCGGTTAGGCGGAATAAGTGGTGTTGAACTGAATCCTGAAAGTATTTCGGTTCGATTCAAGTTCTTTCGTGGTTTTCTAAGAAATAGAACCTCATCGCTCGCTCTTGAATTGGCTCGATATGATTAGCCGTGTCCTTGCGACAGCAATCGTTGGTGACTTTAAACTATAGCTGGCACACTACGCAGTAAAGTGCACGCCACGAGGAAGAATTCACCGATGACCTCTAGCTATCGGACATAACACTACATAAAATCGACCGCAAATTCATCAGTGAGATGGACAAGTCGAAAATCAATTAGTAAGAACTGTGAAAACTCATAAAGAACTGTGAACTTGCTAGTCGTCATTATGGGAGAAATAGTACAGTTCGACTGTGGACAAGCTTGAAGCACACACATTTCTTCATGTTCGTTAACGAAAGAACTAATGAAAACCGCGCTTGTCAGCAGTTTGACACTCAGCAGAATGACAGGTCCTGTTTTTTAACGAAACAACTGATTTAGAAATGAAAGCATCCGTCTTCGTTTAGCACTAGTACAAAGGCGCAGTGTATGCCATTTTGGTCAGACAAATTTGACTCTAGACCCAAGAAATGAGGAAAAAACTGGAACAGTTGGGAAAATCGCTACGTCTAACCGCACGTGACTATCAGTGTCATCATAAGAATCTTTCGAAATCTTACTCTAAGCTTCGAAAGATCCCCAGTTCGTTCACTTTTGCGCCAATGTGCTAACTAATGTTAAGAAAAAAAGCTTCATACGGCGAATGGCATTATTATAAATCGATCTCTGATTTTATTTCTTCAACAAGATTCTTTTAGTTCAGACCAAATGTAAAAGGTGCTACGAAATCTCTAGTCTCTCGCCTTCAATACCCAGACGGAATTTAAAAACTATGCCGATAGCCGATGTTTTTCTTTCTGGGAGAGTAATCACTTCGTTAGATATTGTTGGATTCAGATAAGGGAGTGATAGCCAGCATCGAGCACTCCGTAAACAGTGACTTTACCACTTAAGTAATAAACTTTGGAAAGGAACGAAGGCAACCCAGCTGACTTTAGCTAAGCCACATGGTTTTCGCCATGAATGGTGTTTTAAACAACGATGACTAAAAGAAACCAGGTTAACGTCATACTAATGACTTAACGATTAGGATCTTAACTCTTTTATTTACTGCCTTTTTCTTCTTAATGGCAGGGTATGTTGTGAAATATAACTCGTATGAAATGCTGAGATATTTGCAAAACTCCGGACCACAGGTGTATGCAGTGGGGAACGAACACGCGCTGTTGTCCTTACCGGGGAGCAGCGCACTTCACCACTACACCATCCGGGTCGATTAGGAATTAACATGAAGAGGAAAAGAAAAAAAACCTGTTGTAAAAACAATTCTATACTCTTTATACTTTCACCACTTCATTACCTAAGAGGTTACTGCAATGATGGAGAACTATTATGGCAACATGAAAGAAAAACGCTTCCGATTTCTAAAAGCCGAGATGGGTATATTGCAAAACAGCAAAGATTTTCAGTTTGGGAACAAAAAGCCCCAGACTTCAAAGAGGAAGCAAGAACAGCAAGATCGATAGGTATCGAATTCGGAGTGTCGTCTACTAGGAGTACTTGCTCGGGTACAACACGTCAGCAACCACAACTACATCAATCGCGCCTCGAAGACTTGAGTTGCGTTTCCCATTAATTGCTTCGCATATGCTTGAGCACTCTCCAACACATAACTCCTTCGAGCCTAGCTAGTGCTCAGACTTTATTACCGGTATCACGATTCTCGAAAACGACCGGCTTAGCATTTTTCTGTATACGTAAAATGAAATCCAGTACAACTGGCGAAGCACTGGGAATGACTACGCACGAATTGGCACTTGGCAGTCATCTCTCTACAACTGAAGAAGAGCTAATTCTGTTACTAATGCTGATGAAGAGAAGAGCTAATGCTGAATTGCGTGCAAACAGAGCTACCTGAATGCCAATTTTGCATTGAAAAGTCTGGTGACTGGATGGTTTAGCAAACCGAAACATTGCGTCATCTGCGTGCCTTAGAAAAACTAGCGGTTGGCGGTGTCGGGTTCGAAACAATACTTTTAGGTTTGTTAATTGCGCTTGTGTAACTGGTAATGGACACTGCACTAGGTAGACCGACAAAATGTCAAACAGGTCCATGCGATCGTTGGCGGAAATCGCTGATCGGTAGTCGTTATGAGAGAAAGCACCGATGCAAGTCTAAGCTTGTCACTTCTACGAGGACATCGAAGCACATGTCGCTTCTGCGCTTCGTCAGCGGCAGGAGAGCCTTGGATGGACAACTGGTCCTCATCCTACTATATTCAGACCCTCGCGAAATCCAATTTACGATTTACTACTCATGCAAAATTCCCTTTGCGTGAGGCATTTCATCAAGTTTGACGACCTCGAATTATTTAGGACTCGACTAGTTCCTCGAGCAGCAGCTGCAGCAATTATGAAATAAAAGCTTTCGGACTACCAAAAGACTGGATGCCAGTTACGAAAACGGCGATTAATCCTAGATCGAAACCAAATCTGTGCATGCACTGAACTTCAGAAGACGAAAGTCTTGATGGAATATTTTTACTATTTTTATATTTTGTTGATGTTTCATGATTTTATGACGTTTGTATCATAGGCGCATCACTAGAGTTCTCACCTCGTTTTTCTCTCGGGCACAGAAACACAATCATTACAATTCTAGCAAAGCAAACCATCGTGGTTCTAACGGACAGCGTTTGATTATGATTAAGACGTTACACAATGCATTATGACAACACAGCGCATTGTATTAGCTTTCATTGAAAGCATCGTACTCAGCCGTCCCTTCAACGTGTAGAATGATATTCCGTTCTTAGAGACGAAGTAATGAGTTATGCTAAACTATCGCTTATTTGTAAACTTAATTACTACCGAAATAGTGAGACGCAGCAGAAGGAACCAGCATACTACCAAGCAGCGTTATCCATTGTCCAGTACTTTTTTGCTAGAACCCCTAACGAGTCGGATCAATAGGCCAAACAGGTCGAACCTCAGTTTACTACTACTACTTTCTTCTGAGGTAGAAAACAAAAATGGTAAGTAGCTAGCCTCAAGAATGACGGCCTACATGTCTCCAACCTCTTGAGTCGCAGCACATAACGTCTTGGGCGACAAGAAACCTCATAGTACAAATTGCGGGCTACCGTGTGAACTTACTAGCTTTGGGCAATATCCATGAACACAGCATTTTCGGTCTGATATACGGTAGAGCAGAAGGTAGTGCTTGTCTACAAGGTTGGTTGCCTAATTACGTAACAGCGCCATGGCTAAATGATGCGACCGAAACGACGAGAATACCGGCTAACTCATAAAAGCAAATTTCATTTGAACTAATCACAAATTCATTTCTAGAAAGCTACCCAACTACCGACAAAAACCAAAATAACCGTGGTACACGTTTGGAATGGGTTCTATCATTGAAAAAGTGAAAAAACCACACATTCTAGTGACCAGGAATCTTTCCAACTAAGTTCATAGAATCACTAAAAAGCCGTCCAACGAAACACTTCCGCCGATCCTTCGAGCTTTACGCGAAGTTCTATAAGCAGCAAAAGTCGATCGAGTCGGTGAGAGTAAAAGCAAAAGTGTTATTATTTCTTGAGAGGGTGGTGTAAGATGGGATACACTACCACCATCATCACCACCACCGCCACCAGCTGTGTCATCCGTTGAATTGTCAACACATGTACCGAATGGCGCTCTGGCTTTTTATAAAGCATCTCGACGATATCACACACCATTCATACACTAAAGAAAAACATGTTGACAATAGCATGGAAAAAATCGTCCACGAAAAAGTTTCTTCCGAAAAGATCGAAAATGTTTTCAACGTTGTCAGGACAAAAAAGGGTAAAAACTGTGGAAACCATATGTTTGTTAAACGCAAGAGCTATTTTTTTTTCCATTCACATTAAGTGATCACCAACAAAACATCCATGCCCACACCTACTGGCTACATAACATCAGGAGCTAATTAGCTTTGATAGACTGAACCCCAACTTAATGTATCCATGTGAAATGGAAAATTTTTGTCTATTTTTCGTTTTCAATTCCAATCCATAAACCCATAAACACACGGATATTCCAACCAGTTATGACAATCATAAGTACAGTTGTACAAAATACTTATAGCTGTTGTCCATGGATTCAGAGTTTTCCGGACTCGAATTAATAATTTAAAAAAAGCGAAGAAGTGAATCGATAGTAATCATCACATCAAAAAAAATGACAGTATCGGAAACGGGTTCGGCTTTCCACGACTACTAAAAAAATCGGAAAAGTCCTAGTGCTGATAGTGTATGCTCGGCTTTTTCTACCTAAGAATATGATGAAAAAGAAGTCATAAGAAAAAAGGGTACGGGCGTGTCGCGCAGTAGTCTGAGAAGCCCTGCAATACACATAGGGTCGACCCCGCGCCCGTGGCTCACCGAGTCTTCCATCCTTCCGGGGTTGGTAAATTGGTACCGCACTTGTCTGGGAGGATAGCGGCACTGGCTCGATACATCGGCAGGCCACCGTGAGTTATTGTAAAGGCCAGATATGCATTCAATCACCTCCAACGATACTTAATGAAATCGAATGCATGGCTCCTCAGGGATTGATCAACGCCGAGAATTTTTTCATCATAAAAATAAGCTATGTGTAGAGAGCCAAGATCTATCTTACTAAGTAACCAAAATCTATACAGATAAAAGATGAGGAAACGAAGGAGTATTAAAGACAAGAGAACGATCGGCACTGGTTCCTTGATTAAAAGCACTTGAAGAAATGAACAAGAAATAAATCTTTGAAAGAAAGCAGACGAGAATCGATAAGTATGTTTGAAATAAACAGACAATAAAAATTAGATAACAGACCTTGTTCGCGAGAAATCGTAGGCTTGTACCAATATTTCGAGGTGTCCTTAACAAAAACCGGGTGGTGATGAATAATTTCCGAGGTATCTGAAACTGAAGATTCTCACCGAGTTATTGATTACCCACAGATTTCATTTGTATCACATCTTCTTACTGCCTCTCTTTAACATTATGCAACTTCTTTTGAATTTCCTAAAAAAGACTATTACGGTGATTTTAAATCCACACTCCTGAAGACCGTAGTAAATAGAAGGCTAAATTTTTAGCTGATACCTTCTTAATTACGGTAGGAATTGCAACCGTGCCACTTTTTGTAGAAAAAAAAGCATCTGAACTCTACTTCACTGCATTGATTTGCCAATTTGACTCTTCCATATGTTATTTTTTCATGAAAACGTTCTTTAAAATAGGAAAAAACATTGACTATCCATTGATCGATACTATCGACTGATGTTATTGAAACGTCTCGGACGCCGCAAACACAACACATGCTATCACACCGTAAAGAGGTATGCCGACAGCCTTACGCAGTTGACCACCTATTTAGGCTGCGGAAAAACCCTTGACATGGGTCTATCCCAAATTAGGTGAAAGAAGATTCCAAAAGTACCTTCGAGAATCTGAAACAAATAGTCTTCTCTATACAAAAAAGCTCTTAACACTATTTCAGTGACATCTAGCTGGAAACTATTTGAAAAAGCTGGGGATCGGATTGACACCTCGTCCCGAAAACAGTTCATGGATTTGAATTTCATAGAACTCCGTTCTCACCTAAATATGGACGATTCTGACTGGATAAATAGTAAACAAATTTGATTTCTATAGAAATAACATCACATTAAAAAGCAGTATTCAGCAAAATCAACCTGGGCCATTAAAATTTATGATCGATCCTCAATAATAAGTAGAACCTACTGCTTTTCTTTAGCAGCTGACTGTTAAACACTTCTTCATTCGAGGACATGGTACTCGCATTGCACTCCTTTGACTCGTTGTTCAAGGGCTGTGCTTTCGTCAATTCGGCTGACATTGGACTTTCAGTCCCGTGAAGAATGGGGGTCTCCTCTATATTGGCAGGACTGCGTAGTACGGATGATCGTTGTGATGAACAGCCGGATGACTCTGACGACGCTAGTGATACATCTGATTTATCATGAGAAGACTTCAGTCGAAGCACAGCTGTTTCTGATGGACCAGCTTGACAAGCCATACGATGAGGATACGTACGATAACTTGGACAACGTAGGCTGGATTACGAAGTTAAACAGAGTGGAACGCGATAGCAATGTCAGTAAATGCGCGAACACGAAGTAATGTGAAGATGGTGTCACGCCCACTCAAGACCTGGCCACACCCACTTGGGTGCTCACGCTTGTGTTGCAGGCCACTCCCCTCCAAGATTGATAAGTTGTTTGCTTAATATCATATATGTTAGATCTAACTCCATGTTATCTACCAAGGTGGAAAATTTTTCTTTTACTTGACTCGTCATCACACCTGCTCTACAGATCCCAGTACTTCGTGAATTCGGTTTTTTTCCCTCGTACCCAACATCCATAATGGTCTTCGAACATTTCGCGTATTGTTTTGGCTTCTGTTTGAAGATTTGTTTTTCTTTGTGAATGTCGTAGAATGCTAGTCGAACTAGCGCCTTTGTTTCCTGCTCGACGACCTTACTAACCACTGCGATATCTCCGCCCCGAGGAAATTAAGGAACTAATAAGGAAAAAGAAAGGCAACAACGTCCAGAGTACTCTTCTTTCTCGAAGTACTACGCAATGAGATGCACTGGGAAAAACGTCGCCTTTTTAAAAGCTCACAGCCACAGCATGGCGGAGAGGATTCGTGTTTATATAAAAGCGATGTGCCGCATTTAAAGGACACTTCCGCAGGCACGGTCATCTAAGTTTGGAAGGAGTTCGCCATTTCCGTTTCGTGGCACAAATAAGAGTAAACCTATATCAAACTCTGCAAAGTCCGGGAATAGGCCTAATCTCAAACTGTAACCCTTCCTCCAGTACACAACAAATGCCAAATGCATATGGTGACCACCTGCTAACGACATGAAAAACGGTTAGCTGAGAACTTCTGGAAAAAAAACGTGCAGAAGAGCTAAAATGTGAGAGTGAAAATGGAACCTTCGTTAGGATACGATACAATCTTCGAGAAGACAGGCTATCTAAATGAATATCCCAATAGAATCAATGTTGATGTTCATAGTACTTCTGCAACTTGGTGCACTCTGTAGAGTGTTGACCAAAAAAATGTCAGGTGTTCTCGTAGATCATCAAAACAACAAAGAAAATTAACTATCCTCAGAAATCCTAAGGTCCAAGCGAGAGACAAATTTGAGAAAACTCTGCGCGTGTTTTTCAGTCAGCCAGCGTTTCGCTAATTTTCATTGGAAGAAATCTCCGAATAATGTTAGGAACACTTTTTAATATCCCTCTTAGTGTTTTCAAGGCGAGGATCACTGAGGCAACAGTTAAACCAATACATCCCATGCCAGGATAAATACGTTTAGATATTCTATATACTTTAGATAACTTAGGAAAAAAGATATTCTTCTTGTTTGGCTTCATAGTTGTTATTTCTTCCTCTGGGACTGAATCGAACCGGTTGTCTACTACAACAAAGCAATAAATCTTGCTTCATCTTCAAATAGCTTACAAATTCTGCGTACAAACCAAAAAAAATTGGCTCCACTACCGTATCGCTTGTTTTAGGAAACTCGACCAAAACACTGATGCATTTTCAGAACTTATGTGGAAGAAGTGGCGCGTGTGGTACAGTGGTTAAAGGTGCCCTACGACACACACATAAGACCGCTACCTTTTATCATCCCCTAGATAGAGAATTTGCTATAATTTTTGGTTATCTAGATTTTTCTTCACTCCACTGTGAGCATTATGTGGCTCACCAAGCCTTCCATCACTCCGGGGTCGGTAATTTGGCACCGGGCTTGTCTGGAAGGATAGCAGCACCGGCTCGATAGATCGGTAGGTTGCCGCGAGTCACTGTATAGGCCAGATTTGCATTCATTTACCTCCAACGATGCTCGATGAAGCTGAATGCATGGCGCATTTCTCAGAAATTGATCAACACCGGGAGCTTTATCCTTTTTAAGCTTTACGTGGAAGACCTCAAAGAGCCGAAAAGCTCTGAGTGAAAATGTAAGCCGATGAAAAATTCTACGAAAACATAGATGCTCGAGTATTTTGCTACACCACTTTTTTAAAAAATAAGTTCACAATCTAATGAGAATCTTTTCGAAATATTTCACTTGTACTGACTAAAATCACCTAGGTGTTTTTTCAGGGATTAACTAGTTAACAATGGTGAAAAAACTCTCAAGATTCCATCAAGATGCACCTATATCTCCATCCGTACTGGAAAACTTTTCTGATCACAGAATTTCGTTAGCTATTCGAAGTACCATGAAACTCTAAGAATTCTCTATCATGATAAATTGAACATCAGTACGATGTTGGCGATGTCAACCTTGACCAGAATTTCTTCCCAAATAAGAAAGAATATTAAAAGCGACCATAAAGAAATTGTGAATAACAGCAGCATAATAATATAGAATATATAGAGAAGAATCACCAGAAAAAAGCCTTTTAGCAAAGAGGAAAAGGAACAGAACTTATTCTGAATACCTAAACGCTAATAGTTGTCTCAAAGTCTAGCAAGTTCACCATTGCGTAGAAGATCTCGAAGACTATGACGAGTGAAGACTAGATTTCACTTACGTCTCTGCTAAGAAAAAAAAATACTTGCGACTCTTTTAGAGTTGACCTGCACACCATAGCGACGACTTTAAGTAGCTAATCAGCTTCAGAAATCGTTGCAGAGAAAGTTTACCGAGGTACGTCATCGTTTACCATGTAAATGCAAAGAATGCCTTTAATAAGAAATCATGGAAGAAACAGTCATCGTCATAGCGGACAAAACAAGTGATTCAACACCTGCTACATTTTCTTGCTCGATTCCTCTACGGAACTAACGAAACAGAGGAGACAACTTGAAAAAAATGAACTGGGAAGCCAACATCGATCGCTGTTGCTTTGTTAATAACAACAAAGCAGATCAAACATAATAGGCGTAACTGACGGTCATAGGTAAAGATATAAGCCTGGAAAAAATGCAATTAATATGAAGTTTCCGCAGTTTTCGAACTGCTACTTGGCTATGGTTTCTATCAGATTCGTCGTCATCGAGCGGTGGCCAATCGACGAATCGCAGGAACCGCAGCTGGAAGAACCCGAGTTGCAAGAAAGTAACCTTTCAATCGAAAATGGCTGGCGAATGTCTTGAAACCTGGAAACGCTCTGCCACGACTATGTCAGATTTCATGGGATACAATATTCGCCAAGCCATTTAACGTTTTCATAAAAAAGAGAAAATAACCGGTCCTCAAGCATAGCCGAGTTCGTGGACCTCGCCATATCAATAGATGAATCCATGACTTCGAGAAAGATGTCTTAATACATCCCAAAACAACTCGATTTATCCTTTTTGATTGATGCAAAGCAATTTTAAAGGATAAGGAAAACGTCAGATGTGCTGACCATCGCATAAAATGTGGGCATAAGCGAACTTAGGATCAAGACACCTAAATACTGCTTGGCAAACCACATGTTGGTCCAGTTATCTATAACCAATACTTTGGAAAAGTTGTATCGTTCTGGAAAATGGGAGAAGGTTCCCCAAAAATCATTTCACTCTTCTTCGAATAACTTCGTTTTTGCTTTTGGAATTTTCAATATTCTTCCTGTTTTGAACTACATAAAAGAACCATCTCTTGTCAAAGTAGGTTTTTAGTGACTCTAATTTTCAACTCTCTAGTTTCGTCGTTTCCAAAAAAACTTTCAGAACAAAAGGGCAATGTTTCCCCACCCTTTATATAAAGTACCTAAGCACAAGTTAAAACCAAAAAGAGTCTCACAACAGCACGACTGAACAAGCCACTTCTACGATTTCTACCTTACTCTCATAAAGAACATGCAATCTCAACTAAAAAAATAAATACCCACATATTTTGAAACCCAGTTTCTTTCCTCGGAAGATATGAGCCCCTAATTTCACCAATACTTCGGCTATACTAGCTGAAAATGGAGGGGCTTGAGCAAACCTTGTACGATCAGATCTCGATGCGTCACTAACACCACCTTTCACTAAAAGGCTGTTGTTGACTGAGGTTAGGCATTCTAACTTGGTGCAAACATCGCCATTCTAAAGTCGACAAAAGACGCTAAACGACGAGAAATACATCCGAACACAACTCTCTTAGTTCCACAGAATGTGCAGTGCACAAGCAGATCAGATAGATAACAAACGTTAGAGGAGAAACTACGCAAATTTTACATTATAACACTTGTAACCTTTCATTTCCATAAATCAGAAAGGTTTTTTCCTCATACTCCTAAAAACTTAATAGCTAAAAGTTTTATCATTTGGCCCGTCTGCACATCTACCGCTGGATCCCAGCAATTCTAGGATTGAATTCGTTTCTCGCATCCATTGCCTTCGAAGGTCTTCCAACACAACGTCTGGCTTCGGTTCGTGCTTGAGGATTTTCATTTCATCTTGATGTCGTAGAATGCTGGTCGAGCAATTCTCCCTAGAGTCCTGAGATAGCCGTACTGGAGCGTTTCCAATTGTATTGCAAAGAGTGATGTTTTCCCAGAGAAGTCCGGTACCAATTTCTCGACCCCGGATGGATGACAGGCATAGTTGGCCGGGTGCGGAATCGAACTAGCATCATGCTCGTAATGGCAGATATCACTATCGCTGTGTTATCCTCACCTATGGCTAGAAGTAACAATCATAAAAACAACTACATGCGTGCTAACCAACAAAATGTATACTACCAAGCAGAGCCAATACCCTTTAATTCATTATTCTTAGCAAAAATAAAAGTCCGAAAAAATCTGAGAGCGGAATTCTTCAGTGTAAACGCTTTCATTGGTGAAACTCTGCTTGTCTTTTCAGACCTAAACAGTGATTTGGATGTTCATTCAGTTTTTTGGAAGCGAAAGTGATCCATAACCTATTTCTGTTAAAGAAACTGAAATTTCTATTAGTTTGCATGTCACTGCATTAATCATCCTTCTTCTTTTCATTAGAATCGCATTCTTCGTCAATAATGTCTCATTCATCAGCATAGTTCTAACAACAATAGATTTCCAGTGCTTGTCAGTCTTGAAGTGTTGGAAAGTAATGAGACTTCATCATCAACGAAATCATTTCAGCATTTGGCGAACATGAAGATCACGACGAGAAAATAGTTGAGGAAGTTCATCTCACGACGACCTCACGGTCACCGAACATTTGCAAAAGATCAGGACCACAAAAGGATACGATGCACTTCTTTGGAGGCTCAGTCCACCGTGTGATTGTTGAAATGAAAGTGTTCAATCAGTTTCGCGTTTATAGCAGATTTCCATACAAATTCTGTAGACCGTGGAAGCATTGAAGCCACTCTCCTACGATACCAAACTTTTTTGAGAGCACATAACTCGGTCGCGTAAACCACATAACTTGACAGTCATAAAAAGAACACAGTGAAACTGCATTGCAGCCTAAAGCATTCTAAAAAAGTAAAGAAACATTGGAAATCATAAGGACACGAAAAAGATTACGGTGGTCCAAACACAGCTTTATAAAACAACCAACTGGCACGGATACACTGAATATGAAATCACGTGAACCGATGTGTTGCACAAACAGTAACAGAAATCACAAAGTCTTAGCTTTTAGTTATTAACTATTCTTTTATTACGGCAGGGTGCGATATAAACTACAACCTCAACGATGATGAAATATGAACAAAACTTGAAATCTAAGTGGACTTCAAACTTTCAACCACGCTTGCGGGTTCGAAGTCCAGCCTAGGTTCGGAGTTTTGTTCATATCTCAGCATGCTTGCCAAACTAGGAAATGTTAGATTAATAAAGGAAAAATTAGTAAATAACAAAGAATATGAACCAAATGAAAGCAAACCAAAAAAATAAAATGTTTAAAAAAAGCACAGAATTAATCTTTTGTCTGAAAAGTTTCTTTCATTTTTTACACAGTAAACGAATATTTCCCCTCAACGGTTTAGCGCCTGGTCTCGGCTAGTAGGTGCTCCTGGGTGTTGGGCTGCGATGTACAGCGGGGTTTCATCCTCCCAGCAAAGTCTGCCAAGTTGAGAAGGAGTCCGACGTATCCATCGGGAATCCCGGCTAAAAGTAAACCAATACCAGGAATTACCACCGTTCTGGTAGCAAACTAGTCGCATGATTGCGAAGCTCACTCTAATCCATAAGGGAGCAAATGATTGGGATGGTGACGAACTGGAGAAGAATTCGACTAGGCTTATCTCGGAACTCCAGACAGCCACAACGATTAGACCAGCAAAACTCCGAAAAAATGGAAACCATGGTGGGCCTGCACAACCAGTGAAAATGGGCCAACCAAGTACGTAACAAAATTTCAATGGTGCTGAGACATTTGCAAAACTCCGAACCGCAGGTGTCTGTTGTGGGGAACGAACGCACTATTGTGCTTTCCGGGAAGTAACGCGTTCACCACCACACCGTGCCAGTCCTTCGTTTCGCCTGTGTCGCAGCTAGTTCTATCGATCAGCGGCATAGGATAGATAGAACTAGCTGAGAGACAGGCGGAACGAACGTCCCGCATGGTGTGGTGGTGAACGCGTTCCTCCCCGGAAAGGACAATAGTGCAATCGTTCCCCAGTATAGACACATGCGGTCTGGAGTTTTGCAAATATCTCAGCATCATTGAAGTTACATTTCTCTATATACCCTGCCATTAAAAGAGTAGGCAGAAAATAATAAGTTAAAATATGTAATAAAATGTTTTTGCTCCCTGAGCAGTTCCGTACTAGGAACACCACCTTCTATCACAAATTCTATTTCTTATCGTTGGTGACTTTCAAATCTTCTATGTCGTTCGAAAGTCAATACAATTCCAATACGACTGAGAGCCCCGTGGCTCATAAAGTCTAAAATTTTGTGAACTTTGTGAAGGCGGAACGCTTACATGCCCTATTGCACATCACTGAGCATTCATTTGAGACTGCAGTAGTTTTTTCTCTTCCACGTGACCCATACCGATATGAATTTCTGCAATATTTCATGGAAGAAAAAGTGCCTGATCCCCATATTTAATGCATATTCTCATTGAAGTATTTACATATTAAATAAACGTTGCCAGAGTTACCTGTAAGTTTGCTGATGAAACTTTTTAAAAAGCTCTGCAGAGAGTTGAAAACCCAAAACAAAGTTCTCTTAAACAATTTCCCACTCACCCTTTCCAATGTTTTGCTAAATAACTCTATAAACATACTTTAAGTGACCTGATTAACTTAAATACTGGCTGAGTGATTTAAGAGAAACTGAAATTAGCTCTTTTGATTTCGCTAACTAAACGCCCTGATATAAGAGACTGAGATTCTACTAGAATATTCACGTCTTCTAGTCCTTATTACTAAACGTTTCAATGAACTCACCAACTGACATCAACGACGAGCGACGACTCATTTGACCAGCGTACTGTGAACGTGGCGATGCAGACCTAATATTGTTTAACATTTTGAACAACGTTAAAAATCATTGAGAAGTGCTGCTGATTTCTTGTGTAGTAGCTCTACCAAAATGGAACTGAGTTTCAGATACTGATTAATTCTTACTATAACCGAATTTCAGGGATCTTACAGCGCAGTGGTCATAGGCGCCCTGCAATACACGTGTTCGATTCCCGCACCCAAGACTCACCAATTTTTCCATCCCTCCTGCGTCAACAAGCCGGTAGCAGACTTGTCTGGAAGGATAACAGCACTGATACATTGGTAGACCACCGCGAGTCATTGTAAAGGCCAGATATGCATCCAATCATCTCTAACAATGAAGTAGAATACACGGTGCGTCCCTCAAGGATTGATCAACGCCACGAGCTTCATTCTTTTCATCCTTTACAACCGAACATCAATTAAAACATCTACGCATGCGTGTTAGCAATAAATAAATGAAGGACAAAACAAACAACATCAATGCGATAAAAAAAACTGGCTGAGAAAGGTAAAGCGAGGGTATCAGTTGTGCAGTGGGTAGTACCTGAGCCGCCGGAAAGGGTAATAACCGCGAAAATTCTAACTAGCATTGGGCTAGAGTGAGGTTACACCGTCTTCCTTAGAGGTCGTGGTCGTCCATTTAAAGCGCAAACCGCCCGCACTGAACTTCCTCATAGAGATGCGCTCCGTACTTAACTTCATTGGCTATAGAGGTTATTGAGTACATTTTTGGCTTATAAAATCACCCGTGAGGGGCTATGTATCTATGAAAATAGTCTCCTTAACCTTCCTGAAACATCCGATATCAATTTTGCGAAGCCGGGTGGATTGAAGGCTTGATTACCCATGGACACTGGATCGAACAAAAGACCACGTGTGTATTGCAGGCACTTCTGAGCAATGCGCTACAATCGTTCCGTTAAGCGTCGAAAACAAGAACATTAAAAGGTATGAATAGTTAATGATAACCAGAAACTTATATCATTTCCACCGATGACATAATCCAGTAATCAAACCAAAGACGATTGAGTGAACGCTCGATTGTTCGTATTAGCGAAAAGAAGGGATAACAACCGATTCTCAAGACGACGAAAACAACGGATAAGGGATTTTTGGATGGTACATGATAAAAAGTTTGTGAAGAAGCCAGGAACGTGATGAAAAATGGAAAAAAACATTTTATTTCCTATATACGTTTGCGTTAACTCAACGGACGACACCCAAAAAGAATGACATTTGCAGGGAATTCAAACCGAAGAATGTTTCTAACCAATCGTTTCCAAAAAACGAACAAAGTGACAGAATTCTAAACTTCGCCAAAAGTAAAATTCCAGGTATGCCATAAACAGGTTAGAGATCTGACGACCATGTGCGCCATAACGACCATACCGCGTCACACTAGTCAGACGATTCACCAAAAAACCCCAAAATGACTGTTTTTAAAGTGCTGAAATCGTTGTAATATTGATGAAGCGGCAGGATATCGACCGAGCACTGTAAGCAAAAATGTGCAGAACGAATTGGAAAGTGATGAACGATGTTCTCCACGTTCAGATAAAAAGGATAGAGTCCTATTCGACTTTAATATGTCAAACGTAGAAAGTACCGGAGTCCGTTCCTAACAAGGAACTAATAAGACTGTTAGCTTAATAATCCAAAAGTATTGATTATTAATGCCGAGGTTAAACGGCAGTTCCTATCAAAAAAGATTGATTCTCTACTCGATATGTGCTATCTAGTGTAAAACTGGCTACTGCTGAGCGGATTATCCATTGATAAACAAACTATTACCAATGGATAATCTTACTTGGATACTTGGATAGTTGGACGGCCTGACCTCACTGATTGTGTGGACTCCAGCATATTCTCCATTTTCCGGAGCTTGGCTGGCTGGCTTAGCCGTGTTTTCCTGGAGTCCCCAGGTCAGCCTGGCCAAAGTCTGCTCTAGGTCGCCACCACCACAGACAGTCGTTGCCCTTGTGAATCAGAGGGAGGTTTGCCACCATGCGACTAGCATGATACAAGGACCGTGGTGATTTCCGGAATTGGTTTACTGTTAGCTGTGCTCTCGGATAAAAATGTCGGGCTACTTCTCAGCTTGGGAGACCCTGCCAGGGGGATAGCTCAACACCCAAGAACGCCTCCCAGCAACGATGAGGCGGTAAACCGCTGAAAGGCAACACTTGTTGGGTTACCAACGGGTTATTATTATCAGCAACTACCGTCCTGCAAAACACCATCACCGAGTGAGGTTACCTCATTTGGACGGTGGTCCACTGAAGAAGAGCCTACTTTGTACAACGACGAAAACACCCACATCGAGAACAACTGTGGACCATCGACTCAGAACATTGGCACTGAGAAAGAACGTTGAAACGTTAGGCGAATAAACCGTTTTACCAACCTGGTGTCAGCTTAATGTTCCAAGAAGGTACTAATGAGAGCCCTTGAGATTAACGGTCCTGACGGTTGAGACTAATCAAGCAGACTTCTTCGACAAACCTGGCTCAGAAATGTTTTAGCGCTCAGCTTCTATCATCGTAAACGAAACAACTGACTTCTTCTCTTCCTTTCAAATTTCTCGTTCCCATGCCGAGCTACACAACAGTTATCCATTTCTTGACATCATCTCTATCATTCATACCTGTAATTCATGCTGTTATAGTGGTTGAGATCTTGTCTGCTGGCTCCGTTTTGTCCATACAGGAGTGGATGGAAAGGCAACGGAGTCTCTCGCATAATTGGAAACGCCGGCGTTTCACTGCGTTGCGCGAATGTGCTCTAAAAAGAACTCTTTTTTAAATGAAACCTTGTTATTGATTACCAGAGCCTTCAAAGTTGTATAATATACAAAAAATAGCCAGAGGCATCGACATAGTTACCGTAGGTGAGATTCTCAAATTACAATGACTAAAAGACGATGACTATCACCTAAACAATTTCGAGAGCACATAAATGTTTTATCTACGCACTGATTCTTTACAACTAGGAAAGTGGTACATAGAGCGCGTTGGTCGGGATTTTACTCAAAACAATTTGAAGTCATTTAATGAGCACAGAATTCTAATATAATGTCACTCATTAACGTCTGGAAAGCCTTAGAATTAAAAACGATAAAGTGTTTAGCATTGACGAATCTCTAAGAGGATGCCATGAATTCGACTTCATGTAGAGGTGATTTAATGCATATCTGACCATGCTGTGGTCTAGCGATGCGTCAATTCAATGATTGTATCCTAGTAGACTAGTCTATTTCCAATTTTCCGACCCCGAAGGATTAAAAGAATGGTGAGCTCGGGGGTGGAGGAGAATCGAACCAATCACCGATCTAGTGTATTTTACAAAGCACTTCTAACCACTGTTCTACACGGCATCCTAAAGTGCCCTGCCAAAGCAAGTCAGGTTAAGCGAATGTGCGCAGGACAGGATGGAATTTCGATAAATATTACGAAGAAGTTATGCATGACAACTTAATAAGCCTGAAAATAGTCGACTTCCACAGAGCTCAGTTTAATCGAAACATCAAATGGCTTTTGCCTGTCGTATGATGTGGAAGCCATTACCGAATTGTCGAGAGCACTGGTTCAACGTCTAAAGCAATGCCACTTGGAAAGCAAAGCCCTAATTGTCTGCCGTGATTCAGACAAAAAGTTCCGGGCACATGATGAATCGGAGGGAATTGAGAAGCAATTTGGGTAACCTAAGAAATGTACCACTGGTTAATTATACTATGTTCTTTTTTATCTTACATGACCCGTCATCACATCTACGATGCGTATCATAGCATTTCTGCAATCGATTCGTTTTTCCTCGCATTCACTGTCCACAAAGGTCTCCGAACATTCCACGTTTCGACTGCTGCATAAGGATTTCGTCTTTTTTATGAATGTCGTAGAATGCCGGTCGAGTCGATTCTCCTCGCAATTTTGGAAATAAGCGAGCTAAGACGTACGCACGTGGACTGAAGGAGAGCGTTGAGGTCGGGATCGAACTAGTGCCTTAGTGTCATGATTTACGATACTAAATCATAGCATTATAGACAAAATAACTGGATTTCCAGCAAACACTCGTTCATAAAAAAACGTCTCAAAAGTGCCTTCTTCTTTATGCACATGAAGATTTCAGGAAGGACTATAATTCTGACAAAACGATGCGTCATAACCTCATGAGGTTCAAACGCTGCGTGGATTTGAAATTTTTCCACTCACGAAGAAATCAGCCAGCTCGTTCCCTCTCCCAAAACCAACGCTGATGAAAAACAGGTCCTTCATGACAACAGTAAACCTATATCTAGTCAATGGCTCTCCACCAGTAGTTCTCACAATAACTTTCCCAAGCCTAGAATACTAGGATTAATTCATTTTTCTTCTCGGTTAGTAAAACTAGCGGTAGGTAAGTCGACCTATAACGAGGTTTACAGGCAGACAAAAACCAGGCAAATGAAGTAGGCATCGATCAAGCCTATGATTCATAACAATACACGTTCACGATTTCCCTAGATCTTCCCACAAATTTTGAATACGTTGTAATATTAAACTTTACTAGATTCTCCGTACCATCCAAACCACACCTCAACTGACTTTCACTACACTCGCATTGATCGCTTTTCCTGAAGATGAGATATCGAAAAAACAACGTCGTAAAAAAATGGCCTTTATAGCGTGGTTGATTACAGAACTCCATATTTTTAACAAAAATTGGATATATGAAACTTAACGACTTCGAAAACCCAAAATCATAGGAGCTTTTTGTTTATTTATCCTAAAAAATCGCCTGGACTAAGTTGTGGTTTCCCAAGGAGTTCTCTTTTCTTTGAAAGCGGCCGTTTATCAAAATGCCCTAATATCTGTTTTACGCGTATGCATAATTTCCTTTGAAAGAATATAAGAGATGATAGGAGCAAGTTTTACTTGAATTCAAATTTTATAGTAGAAAACACAATCGGAAGTCATTGTATCATGAATTCATGTAGAAGTGGCATAGTTCGGTAAAACAGCTTTCTTCCAGCTTAGTGTTCAGGCAATGGATCGTGAGAAGGTGACGACATTGAATACGTCACCTTTCACTGGAAACTCTACTAAAAACTTGATTTTATTGTTTACCAATAGGTATCCTTTTATATGCGAAAATCTTACATTCTCTGGAAAATAGCGATTGGGCGTATCCGCTCTATAAAGAGTTCCACTGGAATAGAGCTCACGATGCGGTGTCTCAGCTCGGTAGATCGCAGCAGCGACTCGTTCCTGAAAGAATTTACGAAACTGTAGTAACTTAAAATTTACAAACAGCTATTGAATAGTTCACTGATCCCAATTTAGCAGACTTTTATAGTTTATTCTTAAGAAATCAAGCAAAATTGGAAGGTCTCACCTGTAACTGGCTAAGGCTTATAATTAAGCAAGTCCTCAAAATCGAAAACTACGGTTTATTACAACGCAACCTCAACTATGCTGAAATATGAGTAAAACTCGGAACCTCTGGTGGTCTTTGAACCCGCGGCTACCTTTGCCAAGGGCTCAGGTGGCTCTCCACCACACCAATCGAGGGTATTCCTTCGACCTTCGTTCAGCTATATTTTTACCCGTAGTATCGGCAATCAATCGTCCACGGCGATGATCTCGGTAGCACAAATTGACATGGAACCCAGTTACGTTGAAGTTGCATCCGAAATCACAATGTCTTCACCTTTGTTTACTGCTTACTCTTTTTTTTTCACGATAAGGAAATGTAGGAAAGGTTTTCTTTCTAGGCTTACTAGGTACAATGCCAAATCATGCTCCCCAGGTCATTCCGATTAACGAACTATTGCTGGTGGCACCGTTAGGGAAGAAATGTGGTGGATAGGAAGTGAGCCCAGTAAGACTAATCGAAGGTTCGAATCCCAGCTGATGTTACGAGTTTTAACTACTATAATTAACTACAGACACTCGCAGTCCGGAGTTTTGCAAATATCTCAGCAATATAGTAGTTATATTTCGCAAAATACCCTGCAGTTAAAAGGAATAGGCAGTAAATAAAAAGGTTAAGGTTGCGAGTTTTGTTCATACCTCAGCAACTTTGTGGTTGTGTTGCACATAGTATCCAGCCATCAAAAAATGAGTAGGTACAAATGAAAACTAGAACATTATTACAGCACAGCCTTTTTCGTGAAAAAAAAAACAAAGACGTCTTTAGAAAAAATAAACCAGATTAAGTGGCATAAGCACTTGGCATTTAGAGGAATTTCTTTTCGTAGACACTGTGAATTGAAATCAGTTCATACCGGCAGATTAGCTCCACTAGTATGACTCATGAGTATATGCCTTCAATATTAACAGTTTTTGTGCTACCCTTCCAATAATGAAGCTAATTGATCTTGTGGGATGCAAAGACGTCTTCCACTCCCCTCATCAACAACATTCTTTGTGCCACGAAGAATAAACCCTCGAAAAAACAATTTCTGCATGTTGTTAAATGTATAGAATAGCTTTTCGATTAAACACTTAGCAGAACCGAAAAATCTCTTTGCGGCAAAATAAATGTCAGGAAATAATAGTATATAACGCTGATATCAACTCACGCCAGTCTATCTGCTCCTTCTCTCGCAAAAAAGGTAAAGCCTTCGATGCTGATCAATGCCTGAGAAAGCCGATATGCATGCGACTTCATCAAGCATCGTTAAAGCGTCGAATGCATATCTCGCCTCTACATTGGCTCGCATTGGCCCACTGATGTATCGAGTCAGTGCTGCTATCCTCCTAGACAAGTCCGGTAGCAATTAGCCAACCCGGAGGTATGGAAAACCTGATTGGCACGTGTTACGCCGCCTAACCAACGAGCACGTATAAATTGCAGGGCACCTTCAATCTTTAAGCTACACGTGTCCTCTCTCCCTCTCCCTCTACCTCACTCGCTCTCACTTTACCTCTCTCCCTTTTTCACGCTCTACCTAACTCTTTCCTTCTCTTTACCTCGCTCCCTCTCCCTGTCTGTCTTCCGTATTAGTGCAATTTAACTCAGGTCGGACTCGAAGCATTAAGTACTGCCTCTAATCTAACAAAATTTTTATCATTCCATGGTTCAGTGCAGGGATTTCAGCAATCGTTGCTAAACTTTGATGAAGAAAAGGCAAGGAAACACCGCGACCAATTCCTTCTTTCGTCCACCAAACGGCGAAGAAAGAACTATGAGCTGATAAGCAACATCCAAATGAACGCAAATATTTAGCAGACTGATCATATACCGCTTTTTTTCTTCTAATTCTTCATAACTTAACAAATCCTTGCAAAGATTTGACTTTACCATGGTTTTTTTCTAAATGGGACCTCTGATTCTCTCAGTACACCTGTAAACTACTCTGATACCTTAAAATTATACCTGTCCCGAAATATATTTGAGCGGCTCGTTGTTGTTCCGCTGAATGGCTGCGTCGGCGTACTGGAAAGGTGGCCGTTCGGTACTGAAGGACTGACGACGTTGTATGGAAATATGCGAGTCGGGACGCGAATCGTGGTGGTTCAGCGACGCACCGCGAGTGTCGCGACGTGATGGTAGGTGTCCATTTGGGATATTCTTCTCAGATTTTGTTGAGTAGGACATATTGCTCTGAAATCAGTAGAAATTGGAGATTAACAAAAAACTCCTTAGCAGTAAACTTCCGGTTAGTCATATTCCTTTCTTACCTTTACCTACGCCCTTTACAACAGTGCTATGGTTCTTCTACGTCTATACAAACACTTATTTATGCTTAGCATATATTTCGAACAATTTAAAAGGACTTTAAGACATCTACGCCGTATTGCATTTTTGACTTCGGAAAGAATTTTTTCTCAGAAAATAATCCTCGCTTGGTTCTTGCAAATCGCCCCGTCTACTTCGGAAAAAACGCTAGGACTTTTACGGCTCAGTGTACTGCATATTTCCACAAGGTATAAAAACTTTCTACAAAGGACACGAGAGCATATGGGATATATTTCAATCACTTCTCCCAAAGCTTCGCGATGTCGTGGCCGTTTCTCGTAACAAGCTGATGATACACAACCAGCTGAACCTCATAGGAATTTGGAGATTGAGGATGCCAGATGTTGTCATGAGAGAACAAAATGTTTTTGAAACCAACAAATATGTAAAATGCACTTTCTACGAAACCTAAGAAATTCTCAGCAACGGATGATTAGCGACCAACAACAACAGCAGATGGCATTGCAAAAAAAGAAAGTCAACTGACACAACTGCAACAGCCATTTGACGGGGAAAGCCATACTTTGTCGGAAAAGAGGATTTACTGACGGAAATTCGCTTCGCATCAGTGGACGATTGTCGTGAAACCTCATCGATACGATTACGCATGCGTTAAATGAATATAGAACACCTCTACATTTTTTATCAACAGGTTCCGATGACAGAAATTTAGTTAATTAGTATTAGTAACACTCCATGAATTTAGCGCAGAGTTATGTCTGCAAACCCATTTTTAGGTTATGATAGCGATGCATTTCCGTTATTTTCAATATGTAATTCTCTGCTCAAAACACTGGATAGAACTGAGATGTTATTTTCTTCGTAGGCCCTAAAATGAAAAACCGAACAAAGCTTTACTCTCAAAAATCCACTGAGAAACACCTTTTGATGAGTTATATTAATTGACACAGATGTCAGATTGAATGCTGCCTACGAGGAAAAAAAACGGAGAAGAAATTGATTTGTAAGTAAAGATTATATTTTGTAATAATAATGACTTTTTTCCGACCTAGAAGATGTTTCACATTTGAACTTTGCACGAACTGCACAGCGTGATTTCTGATCCGACCTAGTTCACTAGCACATCGGCAAATGGTGATATTTCATCGGAAAATAACCATAGAAGAAGATGAACTGCTTTTAGAAATTTTATCGATTGTTAACTGTTTATTGAAATATTGCACTCAATAGAAAGTCAATCATGAATGGATTATCTTTCAAATATGTCCCACCGTATCACTACAGTAGACTTTACTGCCATCCGATTCCACAGGAACACCTATTCTGGAAGCATTTCTCATTAAATACTTCTGTTTAAGCATTAGGTCACTTGCAATCCCTCTTTTTGCTCATTCTAAAACCAAGTCTTATTTAAAATTTCGCTCAAGGAAGAAGAAGAACAGACGATGTTAATAATTTTGCCTCTGGACTTCGCAGTGAGCATCGCTTCGTCCTAGGCATGTTCTTTTTCCTTGGCTACAAGACAACTACGCAGAAGGACAGTTAGGATAATGAATTTAACACATGTGAAGTCAGGTAGCAGCCAAAAGTGAAGAAGTAGGTAGGTGAAAGGAGTAAAACGACACTGAACACTATCAATCCGGAAATTAGCTTACAGATGAAACACACAACCATTAGGCTGTATTTCAAAGAATATTATTTTCTGCTATTAATTGAGCGAAGGAAAAGCTTTAGACCGCAAAATAAACCCTCCCATTAAGTAGTTGCCTGATACCAATATGATATAACAAGAGTCGCAAAAAAAAGCTCTGAAGAGTAGTCGTAGAGAACTGAATTGGAAAGATGTTTTCATATGTTCCAGTCGAACGCAAGAGTTACCGCATTGATCACTTTACAGACTTACAGTTACCACATTTTGTATTAAAAAGAAGATAAACACGGATAGTCCCATAGGCTCTCCCATGACGGTAAGGAGCACTTATAAACGAGTAACTTTGAGCCTCTTTCAGCGTACACATCGAGTTCATTTAATGGGAGGCTACAAAGTATCAGCTCCCGGCTCTTACGCTCGGTATACACGAAAGTGCACTCCATGCACACACGAATGTCTACGTAAAGTATGAACGAGTTCTAAAAGACAATCTGTACAGCCGTCATTTAGACCATCCCTATTATCATCTGCACGTTAAGGAGAAAACGGTAATTTTTTGTTTCCATTCGAACACGTACGCTACCCTACTTAGCTACACACTAAAGAGATCCTATTCACCATGTATGAAGCAGGGCCCAGGGGTTATAAAACTATGAGGGAGAATTAGACACTGCTTGAAGGAAGGTATGAGTAAGTTTCGATGAGATGATACAACGTAAAATTTAAGTTTAAATTAAAAAAAACTCAATAAAGGATTAAACAATAGACATATAAAAAGACACGAGAAAAAAAACAGACAAAAAGAAAAAAGTGAGGAAAGTAGATAATAGCGACATGAAGAATCTAACAACTATAAATCAGTACAGAACGATCACTCACTTGAATAATATTTCCCAAATTGGAGAAATCGTGCACATCAGGCTCGTGAATGCCATTATGATTACGGTAGTTGTAGCTCTGAAATCTGAACGTTCTCGCCGGAAACAAAAACTTTAAAGAAGAAGTAAAGTGCAGTAGAATTAATGAAGAGAGAGGATTTCTTGGAGGAATCAATAGGACTAGCTGAGAGACAGACGAAACGAAGGACCTGCATGGTCTGGTGATGAACACGTTAGCCCTCGGAAAGGGCAATAACGCGTTCGTTCCTCACCGCAGACACCTGCGGTCCGGAGTTTTGCAAATATCTCAGCTTCGTTGTAGTTATATTAAAAACTTTTCAAACCGAAAAAAAATATTGGCAAAAATTTTTAAATATTGAAGACATAAAGTGAATTGGATCAATTTAGAAGCTACTGTAGCTAATTTTTTTTTGATTCCATTACTGTTCCACGGCCAAAAAATCTCGTACTAAGCCCATTTTAGGTCTACCACGTATTAGGATGGAAAGCGAAGAAATTTTACAACATCAATAAGTTATTTAGCTAAAGCAGAATGATCACATGCGTAACCTGTTCTCACAATGATAATGGATTAGCATCGCTATCTTTGTCCTAGCATCCAGTAGAAGTTTAGATTAATTCCTCAACAAGTATAATTCACAGCGCTGTAAACTATGAACTTAATCACACTTCACGTCGAAGCACTCTTATGAATTTACCAGTACTAGGCACAACAGCAGTTTTGCTAACAATCTAGTCGCAAGGTAACAAATCTCTTTACGATCTAAAAGTGCGGTCGACTGCGAACTAACTTGAAAACGTGAAAACTTAGAAAGCCCTAATATGACTACCTCGACACTCCAAGAAAGAGATAATCTTGTCTATGGAGTAAATCCGCAAGAAATTGTTCTCCTGCTTCCACGATTCCTCGTACGATGCTCTACCGAAGTAGTGAATTAAGCATAACCTATGCATCAGTTGAATGTTCTTGCGTGAACCAATACAGTCTTCATTCGTTCCCATATGCCAGCTTCCGAACGGATTCCGTTTAATTGGGGATGTACTAGGATCAACACATATTTTTTCTAAGAACTCTATTTCAAAAAACTTACCAACGATTTAGTCAATCACCTTTCCGCTTAACGCTTCACATCGAGTAGCACCATTTTGGGCACTATTATTGCTTTACGGTGGGCATTAAGACGCATAACATGTCTGGCTCCTAAGATTTTTCACATCTCAGTGCTAACGTGCTCACACCTCATCACGTCATCTCTTTCTGATCCTTAAACATTGGTCTAAGCTGGAGTTACAAATCCTCTTCCCTGGTCTCGTGATAAGGGAACTCCTATAACCACACAATGAAAAGAACCGATGTAGCTTGCATAAATGGAGTACGGGTTTTCTAAGTATCGCAGAAAGTGGCAGTGCTGAAATAAAGGTTAGAGCGTTGGTGGTTCGTTGTCATAACATTCTAGATGTGTAATAGTACCCAGTATCGACTTTATATTAACGTTGGCTTCACAAACTGTTCGTGGCAATCGTAGAGGTGAATGAGGTAGTGGAAACGAATCCTCTTCTCATGATCTCTGTCAGAGGTCCAGAGGAAAACCAACATTTCTAAAAGTGCTGTCGTAATAGCCAGTAATCGTCCCAAATGACTAATGGTTGATTTTCTAAGAATGATAGGATCAATAAGACCATGACGTAGCGCTGCCTATCGCATTTCACTCCCATCTTATCCCATTCCAGTTTCTGCATTACAATTTTAAGTGCGGTTCAAATTTAAGGGAGATGGTATCCTTTCGTTGCATTCTCCCTTAAAATAGATGACGACTTTGCTGTGGAATAACAAAATTTTGTCTGTAAGGTCTGTACAGTCCCTGACGGATCCTTTTGCATTGAACGAGAATGTCTTTACTCTTCAGAACTTCCACAATCGCTTCACTTTCAAGCGAGTTGGAGACTTTTTCAACCAGATTGACGTTGTTGTCGTTTGGAAATGATCCACTCTGATGGAAACAATTGAAATTCCTGTTAGTCAAAAGGCTAAGCGTCCTGTACTAATGTCATCTATGAAGACCAGGGTACAGAGCTTACAGAGACGGCAGACGCTTTGGGTGAGAGTTGCCTACGCCTTGTAGGCCTCTTTTTGTGCACCAGCACGTCCTTGCTCGGTTTTCCATTGACTAGGGACTTTATATTATAACAGGTGATACGTAAAATTTCGATCAAGTTTGTTGACAAGTGACAAAAGGTTCTTTGAATGAGCGATTCCTATCATGCTGAGTGCGGGTACCGTACTATTAGGTACATGTGTAGCGCAGTGGCTAAAGGTGCCCTGCAATATGCACTGGATCGGTGGTCGCTGGTTCGACACCGCAGGGGCTGGCTCATTGAGCGTTTCATCCCTCCTTGTGTCTGCGAGGATAGTACGACTGAGTTGATACATTAGTAGGGGAAACCCCAAGCCACTGTGTAGAACAGATATGCATTAAATCCTCTTTACGATTCTTTATGAAACCGAATTCACCTTCACCAAATAGTCCTGGACACTTTAACCCTCGCTGCTTTACTTTTTAGTCGTTAGGCATCTACTGTAGATATTATATACTAGATGCTCATATAAAGAAAAAAACGATGAAGAAGAAAATGAGACGGAAGGAGTCGTAAGGTCACCTCAATCGCCCTATATTTTAAGTGAAACTTCACGATTTTTGTTAACCGTTACACCATTTACTGATTATGAGCACAATGTCTAGATAACGTAGACCTACTTCGATGCTGGGCGTAATTTGTTCACTTTTCGCTGGACTGCGACTGCGTTCTCTTGGCGGCGGTGTGGGCGGCTTCGAACGTATCCGACCTCGTCTGGATATATGTCACTTTTAACTGATACAATACAGAACCAATCGAACACAAAGCGTGTCTTTGTTTTATGCGACAGATCAAATATGAAAATATCTAATCAATAATGCTCATAATTGAGAGTCAAGAAAACCAAAACCAATATGGGGTATGTTGGCTCACCTCATTTAGCCAAAATGAACATCTACCAGTTAGCTGACGCAAACTAGGAAATCCTATCTACGAACTTATAAAATAAATGAGAGAAGAACACAATAAGAAAGTAAGAAAAAAAAGTTCGATTATTCAACGAATTTTTTTCCAAATCTCTTTGTTTTTCTTGCAAAAGCACAGATTTCAGTACAACGTTCGGATGTCAAGTCTCCTAATGAAAAGGTGGTAACGCCTCCTAACGGTTTACCGCCTCATCGTAGCTAGACGGTGTTCCTGGGTGCCGGGCTGCGATGTACAGCGGGGGATTAGTCTCCCTGAAAGAGTCTCCCAAGCTGAGAAGGGGTCCGGCGTTTCCAGCTTTCCAGCAGGTAACCCAGCTAAGAGTAAACCAATGCCAGGATCCACCAACGTCCTGGCATCAGACTAGTCGCAGAGTAGCAAATCTCCCTCAGGTCCACAAGAGCGACGACTGCCTGTGGTGGTAACGACCTGGGGCAGACTTTGGACAGACTGTCCTCGGGACTCCAGAGAACCACAACGGATTAACCAGCAAATCTCCGAAAAAATAGAGATTATGCAGGGGTCCGCACAACCAGTGATGATGGGCCATTCAAATATTCAAGTAAGTGATGAAGACTAGACAAATTTCTTTTGTCTTTCGGAAGTACGAAAAATTCAAATTTTGGTAATAGTGATGAGATAATAGCGTTTCTGTGACTACAAGGTTAAATTGCAAGATGAGTTTTCATACGGTTTCCAGGACTTCTATACAATGCCAACTACTGATCTCTGTCTTATCACGTTTTGGATTCCGATTTGATGCTTGAGACAAAATAAGTCTTCCTTCATACTCGAAAACGTCGTAATTTTCCGAATAAAACAGAAAACCACCTCGGCATCTCTTCGATAAGGCTGTTTGTGTTCTTCAGACGCTCCTCTTCACGGCGATATTCGGTCAGAGGATCACTCGATGCCACATCTGAAATAAAACGGTCATCTAATCTCAATGATGCTGAGATATTTGCAAAATTCTGGACCGCAGGTGTCTGCGGCGGGGAGCGAACGCGCTATTGTCATTTCCGGGGAGTAGCGCACTTCACCACCACACCATCCGGGTCCTTCGTTTCGCCTGTCTCTCAGCTAGTTCTATCGATCAGCGCCACAGGATAGATAGAACTAGCTGAGAGAGGCGGAACGAACGTCCCGCATGGTATGGTGGTGAACACGTTCCTCCCCGGGAAGGACAATAGCGCGTTCGTTCCCCACTATACACATACGGTCCGGAGTTTTGCAAATATCTCAGCATCATTGATGTTATATTTCGCAATTTACCCTGCCATTGAAAAGAGTAGGCGGCAAATAAAACGGCTAAGATTGTGGTCATCTAGTCGTTTCCTGTACTTACTTGTAATGTATACAAGATTGTTAATATTCATATAGTTTAAGTTTCTAGTGGTCATATTTGCGTAAAGCATGCATATTCTTTTAGAACTGCCAGAAATGTACTACGAAAGGTATTCGAGAAGTTTCCTAGAAAGACACTCGACTACCGGATAACTAAACAAATGGATTAAGAAGAAAAAACACTATGGATCGGTGGAGTGCAATTCGGCAGTTTATGATTATCGTAATCTGCAAATAAGCCGATATTATGGGAAAGCATTTGTATGAAATGTTAAAATAGGAAGACAAAGCGACACACCCTCGATGGTTTGGCCCGCATCGTTGGATAGGCTACGGTGCGTCTGCTTGTTGTCGTGCACGTTCTTTAACTCCTGAAACGGGAACAAAACAGTAAATATAGACGAATTCACGTCTTTGGCACCAATTGCAGACCTCGGCGACCAGAATATCTCCCTGGCAGCACTTTACAACCATCGTTAAGTTAACGCTGAGGATCGGTATGCGACAACTGTCACAGCGAATTGTCATACATCTTATTTCTCTGGACTTTCGCTAATATTATTACAGTAATCTTTTCGACCACTCGTAAACCTAACTTTTGACAAGTGATCTGTTTTTTGTAGTTCTCCACTTCGTACATGGATAAGTGATGTTATGCCGTTCTCGCTCGTTCGGAAGACTAAAGGCGAGAGTCCGTGCGTTCTGGATGACCACTAATTAAATAGCAACAGACCTTTCTGCAATTCGCAGTGAACGACAACACTCATTTAGAATAGAAAACCTGGGAAACTCTTAGTACTACTATCTCGGGATTCCAGCGAAAATGGCTCTCAGTGGGAAAATTCGGCACATCAGCGACCGCCGAAAACAATAGATTATTAAGCAACAGCTGAACTCACTAATGAATCCGACCTCACATACAGATGAATGTTGACGGACTCAACCTCCTATACAGAAGACGGTTGCAAGAATACAAAACGAATATTTGAATATCATGGAGCGTTAAATCAGCCAAACAAGTTCTTCAAAAGTCTTTTTATGGAGAGAGAATTTTAAAGCACCAATAAATGAGTAAATAAAAGAATATAAAAAAATAAAAGGATAAAGCTCCTTGCGTTAACCAATCCTTGAGGGATACGCCGTGTATTCGACTTCATTAAGCATCGTTTGAAGGTGACTGAATGTATATCTGACGTTTACAATGACTCGCAGTGGCCTACCGATGCATAGAGTCTGTGCTGCTGTCCTCCCGGAGCAGTCTGGTTGCAATTTGCCGACCCCGGAGGGATGGAAGACTTGGTGGGCAATAATCGCGGGGATCGATTCCACGTGTGTGTTGCACGGCGTCTCCGATCACTGTGCCACACGCGCCCAATATAAATGTAATGTGAATAAATGGGTAGCAAAGGAAAATCCAGTTTTTCCTTCAATAAACCTTTTACAGATAAAGCATAACTATTCACTATACAAAAATACAGCTCCAAACCCAAACCTACGTCGAATAGGCACAAATATTTATGCTTCAGCTGCTCATTTATTCGCTCAACAATGAATTCACATACTTTATATATGCTATTCAAGCGATTTTTCAAACTGACGAATATTGTGAAAGATCCGTCTCATTAGCCTACCTCCAGTAGCATCTTTTCTTGCGTACGCCGTCGTATTTGATCTGAATCTATGTCGCGTTTGCTCCTGACTTTTCTTAGCTTGTGCGTAAGCCAGTCATCCGGATCTTTGGCTTGTGACACCGCGTCATATTGCTCGCAAAACAGACGGCGATCACTGAAATCTTGAGGAAAAAAGTTTGCCGATAACGTGCTCCACTCAGACATTCACAACCGATGGACGGTACGTTTGCATTCCAAGTAAAAACAAGTGTAAATCTCTTCAGCGCTGAACAAAAGCACTAGTAGCTTAACAGGATGGAAGTAATCAGTAATGGATAGAGGTTTTTCTAAAGCTGAGGAAAGCTTTTTCTCCACAACTTTGTTAAACACGGCGGCAAAAAACAAATGAAGCTTCTATCTAATTTGCGTGTCACATCTTTGAGGGTAAAAATAAGATCTGTAAGGTAAGTAAACTTCGCTGATTTTGCTAGATGTCTCATAAAGAGACAAACGAGCTCTGAAGACTCAAGCATGCTTTCATTTTTTATCGCCAATAATTCAACTCGAGGTTGTTATTAGAGCATTTGTTCATTTACAATAACTGATGCTTTGGTGGCTTTGGTTTCTTCAGGACCTGGAAGAGACAAACTGCCAAACAATTTACTCAGTCAAACATATTTATAAGCTTGTTGTAACAGATAACAGATTATGGAAGTATTTGGATGAGTAGATTGTGTGCCAGTTTGACCCTCCCAGGCTCTGTAGAAGGCGAAACCACAAAAACATCACGTATTGTGAATGAAAAGATACTGCAATAAAAGACTCGTGTTTGTTCATTTTAAAAAAGTGAGCCAAGAATCAATCTACATAAGGTCAGGCCGTCCGAGGAGCAGTATCCATCTGCGGCAGCATGTACGTGACTGGCGACCTCACCGCATTGCGCTATGCGCCTTTTAAAGTTAATTTTAATAAATCGAAACAATAGAAAGTAGTCATAACTAGAAATTCAGAATAATTCGCTCTTATTTGATAATTTCTGTTCTATAATTTAACAGTTCCTATGAAACTATACGACTTCTGAAAGTCGATTGTGATTTTTGTTCGCCAACCAGCACAAACAAACTAAAACAAAAAATAAGAAAGAGAGAGAAAGTGTTGGATTTATAAAAAGATCAATTTGAATTATTTCCTTTTATATTTGAATATGTTTATTAGATATTCCTCCCAACGGTTTACCGCCTTATCGTGACTGGAAGGTGTTCCTGGGTGTCGGACTGCGATGTACAGCGGGGGATTCATCCCCTCAAGAGGATCTCCCAAACTGAGAGGGAGTCTGGCGTTTCCATTAGGAAGCCTAGCTAAGAGTAAACCAATACCAGGATCTACCACCGTCCTGGTATCAAAGTCGCGTGGTGGTAAATCTCCCTCTGATCCACAAGAGCTGCGACTGCCTGTCGTGGTGACCACCTGGAGCACACTTTGGCCAGACTGTCCTCGGGACTCCAGGGAACCACAATGGCTTAACCAGCAAATCTCCGAAGAATGGAGATTATGCTGGGGCCCGCACAACCAGTGAGGATGGGATTATTTATAGGCGTATTAGGTATTTAGTACTATTTTTATTCAAGTTTCAATGTAAGAAGATTCTGTCTCTCAGGGGTACTGAGAAACAGGCAAACTCGAATTTCATTGGAATTTTATTGCATTTGGTAGACCAAGATTTAAAAAACCTCATTTTCTTTGGGATAGTGTGAAAATATAACAAATTCAATAAAAATATGAAGACATTTCACTGATGAAAAAAGAGGATTCCATATCATGTCCGAGACATTTCCTGAATTTTTCATCCAGCAATCGCCACTCTTACGGTACTATGTAGGAAAAATTAGTACCCTCCCAACTGTTTAACGCTTCATCGTGGCCAGGAGGTGTTCCTTGGTGTCGGGCTGCGGTGTAGGACCGGGGAATTCATCCACTCAAAAGATCTCCCAAGCTGAGAAGGAGACCGCCGTTTCCACTAGGAAGCTCAGCTAAGAGTGAAAGACTACTAGGATCCACCACCGCCCTGGTATCAAACTAATCGTATGGTGGCAAATTACCCTCTGATCCACAAGGGTGGCGAGGGACCGTGGTAGCGACAACCTTTGAGATAATGATGCTGAGATATTTGCAAAACTCCGGATCCCAGGTGTCTGCGGTGGGGCGAACACGCTATTACTCTTTCCGAGAGGTAATGCGTTCACCGCCACACTATACGGGTCCTCCGTTTCGCCTGTCTCTGTTAGTTCTATCGATCATGCCATCAGCCATCACCACGACCCACCTTCACACGTGCTGTGCAGATCCCGGACACTTCTTGCAATCGATTCGTTTCCTGGCATCTATCATCCACGAAAGTCTTCGAACTATTAGCATGCGGGTTTGCTTGTGCATTTTCGTCTTATTTACGAATGTCGGAGAACGGCGGTCGAGTTGACTCTTCCTAGTGTGCTGGGATAGATGGACTAGAGCGTTCCCATTTGGACTTCTCAGACAGGTCTGGTACCAGTTTCCCGAACGCGGAGGAATGAACAGATTGTGAGTCTGGGGCGGGGCAGAATTTAAGCTTAAACAGCATTAAAATATACAAAACAGATAAGCCAGTAGGTATAGCAAAAAATAAAGAATATACATAAAGGAACAAAAATAAAAAACGTAAAATAACGAAATCACACGAAACTGAATATCAAACGATCACGAATACTGAAAAATCACCGGAAATATGGCGAATCACGGCGCTCTGCGTATGTCCTTGAATGTGGTTGGTTAAGAGTAAAAACATAGAAACGAAAAGCAACAAAAAATGTGTAACATTTCATGAAGAAAAAATATATAATAATAAAACTATGAATATTTAAAAGGAAGAAAAGAATAGAGAATCTCGGATTTCACCAAGCCTCAAGAACCTCATTCATTTCCGCCCACGCAAAAGGCGAAACCCTAAACAACGATGTTGCTGAAATCCTGTTGAGGTGATGTCACTTCATTGACTTGCTATTACGACTAAACCATGAATGAGAAACAAATTTTTATGAAGTAAATAGCTCCAAGGAGATGATGAATGGCTGGTAAAACAACAGCCAGGACCACCAGCTTACCCTTGATCGTCAGATTAAAAGAGCCGTATATTTTCTACACTCACAAGAAAGCACTATGTGCCTCAAATCGCTGGATCATAGCAAGTAATCAATTTTGATCAACGTCATGCATTCTATTCGCGGCATCGTACAGTCGATTACATGAATGTTTGGCCTATATGACATACGGTTGTTTATTGACGTATCGAGTGTTCTTGTCGTAGTAGATAATTTTAGTACTAATTTTCTAACCTCGAAGAGATGTGGGGCTTGGCTTACACAGGGTTCAAAATGGAACCAAAAACCACATTTTCATTGCAAACCTCTAACCACTGCGGTAAGTAGGCCCCAGAAGGAAGATACGACGTCGGTAAATCTCAACCGGAGAAAATAAGCCCTGATATATAGCAACGTAGAACATAATTTGATTTGAGATGTTTAAATAGAGAATATATTCCAAAGATAATACGTTAATAACTATCCAGGCATCTAAGACTTCACATAAATAAGAATCACATAAATAATACCGTGTTGGTCCGGTTAATGCTGCAATACTTTTGCAGTTTCGCAAACGATGTGTCTCACGATCACGAATATCCACCGACGAAACCGGCGATGGTGGAGCTGTCGACGCAAGGATGCCGTCCAGTGGATCGCTGAAACATGAAACAATTTCTCTCCGGTGGAAAACCTTCTCCCTATTGAATAATATGCCTACCCTAGTTCTAGAATAGACTTTAGATTGATCAAATTTGGTCTAAAACCTACATGAACGCTTGGACCGACTGGTAATGCTTCCTTGGAAACTGGACACTTCTGGTGCCCGCATGTGTTTGCTGGGTTTCTGCTGTTTTAGAAGAGCGCTCAGGTCGCTTTGGCTGCGTTTGCGTAATCACGGGCGGTGTGTAGTTGAGGTAGAAATCCGGGTCACAAAGATCATCCATGTCGCTGCTGAAACGGTTCAATCACTAGTGTTGTAACTGATTCACACCAACAAGGATCTCAATACAGTAATTCTTTTAGTATAAGCTTTTTTAAAAGTCGTATGCGGTGTACCAATTTAAAACGTTTTAAGACCAAGTAAAGCATTAAATATCTGGAAACAAAAACAATTAAAAAGTGGAATAATAAACTGGCCAAGGGGGAGATAAAACAAGGGTCTCGGTGGCTCAGTCGACAACACGTAAGTCCTCGAAAAAATGTAATCCCGGGTTTGAATCTGGCCTGGGGTTCTAGTCATAAAACCCCGCTAAGAAAAATATTAAACAGCAGATAACGAAGTTAAACAATATTAAATATCTGATACTGTGGAGAGTTCAAACAAATAACTTTGCTAAAAATCACCTTTACCAAGAGAAATAACAACGATCAAAACATGTCCACTTTTCAACAATAGAAATCCGAATACATGGGTCGTCAAAGGTTTTTTTATTGAGGTAATCAGAGTGCTTTCAGACATTTAAAGAGGTTGACATACGTTTCTGACAGAGGGTGGAGAGGACAGAATTTGATACTCCAAATCATTCAGCTTCTAGAACTCCATTATTAGAAAGTTCGTGGAGTTGTGCTCTTTTCATTCTTTTCTATTAATCAACGACTGCCATCCTTGACCAATAGCTGACTCACTGCTTCAACGTTAGAACTTTTGGTTACCATGGAAACAACTCTTTTGTGTAGCTATGGAGAATGAGGAGTTGATTCGATCTCTCCTTACAACTCTTATCCATCGGCGTCAGCGAATTGGTGCTAAACTTGTTTCGGACAAGCTCACTCCCTCTAAGGCACGCGAGAACGCCCAACCCAAGCCATTTTAGGATTCCAGGAGCAATAGACTTTAACAGAAAGGTCTTCGTGATGAAGAAAAAACCCTTAAGCAGCAGCATAAGCAAAAAAGTTCCAGAACCACCGTCGGTGCTGGATGCGAGAAAACGAATTGCAGAAGGCTTTGGGTCCCGCAAAGTAAGTGTAAAGATGGGCTGTTTGAAAAAACGTTGGAAACAGCACGGAGTATTCCTGCAGCTGTTATTTTGACAACGTTGGTAGGTCCCAGGATCGACTTTCTCTTAACCTCGGCATTGGAGTATGAATGCGTCGTTTTCTTGTTCAGCAATCGCGAGGTTTTTAAACAGCATACATTTACTTCCATAGAAAAACACAATACAATACAACACTAGCTTACGTTTCGGCAGTATCGCCTTCTTCAGGGCCTGGAAGGGCATGCTGGTTGGTAGGTCTCTTCGAAGTAGCATAAAATTCCTATCGTGCCTTGCTGTCATTGTTTTTTTTTTCTGTGCTGCCATCACATTTCTCAGTACTTGGGACCACTTCTTACAGTTTTTTTCTAGGCTACTTAAATTTGTGCATGAATTTACTACTTATTCACATAAGCAAACCGATTCGTATATATTAGATAGAAGCCCACTTAGGCCTTAGTACTTTTCGTATTAATTCGTATTAATTTCGTATTTTCGTTTCAGCTCTACGATCTTGTATTCTTCATTAAATTCCTTGTGTATGGATCGGGTTGATTTTCCCAGCTGAATCCTACGTGTTGGATTCTGAGACCCTCATCACAAACAGTCGAGAACTTAAAGAAGTCTTTCAAAAGCAAGAATAATATAAATTTGCAGGCAACGGTGTGAAAATGGGTTTTGGAAATGGGTTGCCATTAGATACAGTGGGACCAGCGACTATGCGCGTATTGCACGTCATATTTAACCACTAGACCGCCTAAACATTAGTGTAATATAAAATTACTTAATATGAACGAAAACAATCAGATGCGCTGAAAACGAACTTGTGTGTGTCGTTGTTGAGTGTTCGATAGCTTCCATACTTCGTCTCATGTCTTTTCCGCCGATACCCGCCTATCGTTGAGGTCGGTGTTGGTGTGGCACGTTGCGCTTGTTCAACCACCTAAAAAGTAACTCTACGGAAAAAAGTGAACGGGCAAAAAGAACTTTTCATTCTGCTATCCTTTACTTAAGTTTTACATAGAATCCCACTAACGGTGAAGAAATATTTCTTAAACAACATCTTAAGAAAAGCAGCGAGCATTCGGGGCTATTTATTTTCTTATGTTCCTTCTCGGGAGATTTACTGGTGCCAAACCTAAATCTTTAATACAGAAATGTCTCAATGCTGAATAGGCCTAAAGAACACAAAAACTAAATTTAAAAAATATCGTGACAGGGTGCGTGTGGCACAGTAGTCGAAGACGCCCTGCAACACACACGCTGAATCGATCCCCGTGCCCATAGCCCACCAAGTCTTCCATCCCTCCGGGGTAGACAAATTGGTACCAGGCTTGTTTGGGAGGATAGTAGCACTGGATCAATACATCAATATGTCACCGCGAGTCATTGTAAAGGCCAGGTATGCATTCAATCACCTCCAAACAACTCAGGGATTGATCAACGCCGAGAGTTCTTTTTTATCGTGACGCAACTGTCTAATATATAACTTTAGCACATTCGTCTGAATTAGCGGAGTTTGATAAAGCAATACAAACATATTCAAACAGCCAATAAAAAATTCTAGTAAACGCGAAGAATAAAATCAATAAAAAAACAAAGCAAAAAATAAGCTTTATTAACTTTTCACTTACCACTGGTCTTTCTTCAACATCGTCGTTTTTCATGAGGTATGGCTGAGAAAACTGACTTCTTGTTGGCAATCGAGACAACTCGTCCAACAAAGCCTCCTGCAATGAGCAAAAGTTACTAAAAGTTTCAATAGAACTGCATGTAGTCATATGATATGAAAGGTATTTGAATCTTATTTATTCGAACGTATACGTAAGTCCGATACTTTTGTTGAACTGTGAGAAGTGAGCTTCAATATTTAAAAGACTTCAAAGATGCCGCAGCCTATTAAAGTAATAAATAATTACAATGAAGAAAATAATGCACTCGGCTGTAAACAATCCCTAAGGGCTGTGTCATATATTCAACTCCATTCGTAGTATCATAGAGAAGCTTGAGTTCTCATCCGGCCTATCCAATGACTTGTAGTGGGCTACCGATGTTTACAGTCAGTGCTGCTATCCTCCCAGACAGGTCTGGAACCAATTTGCGGATCCCTGATTCATGGAACACTTGATAAACCCAAGGCATGGAACAAGCCAATGACCACGTACGTATTGCAAGAAAACTCGACTCACTGCGCTACAGCATCGCAATAACAGTAGAAAAGGTGTTGAATGAAGTTCTACAAAGAACTGATGGCTTCAGAATATCATATCTCCTATTGAACACATTTGATGGAAAACTCCTCTTGAAAATTCTTCTATAGGTCGAAGGAGATTGAATTCTCATACAGTATTCGACAAAGGTGAGGAGCTCCAGTTTATGACGTGATCTTTCGAAATGGAACCAACACGTATAACAACAAAGAAACTTACATTGCTGTTAAAACCCATATTCTAGCGAACGCTGATAAATTTTTATCCCTTTGGATTCCGTTACACGATAAAATCTATAAGTTCTACGGTGTAAGCGATGCTCATGAAGTAACAAGTTATTCGAGATAAGTTCTTTAATTTTCAAGCCGCCTTACTGGATGAATCCCTAATTTAGAATATTTTGACGAGGATACTGAACCCTAAAAGAAAAGCTATATAATAAACGACTAGCTTCGAACTGAAAACAACTAGGTAACGGGAAGAATGAGAAGCATAAGAACAACCTCTTCGGTGAATGTTACTGCGATAGAACTTAAAAGAAAACAGCTGTTGAAGCAAATAACCCTTCCAACCTCGCACTTGTTCCTATCGACAAACACGAAGGAAGTAGGAAAGATAAAGGACTATTACGACCAACGAGTCGAGAAAGGTAAAGGAAATAAGAACCTCCAGCGAATTTAATGCGCTAAATAGAGACAAATTTACTGGAAAAATCGGAAAGTTGGAAATTGAGTAGCGCTGAGTGGGAAAATATGCTAGAAGAATCACTTGAAAAATTCTTTTCGTTACTAATGCTCCATATACCATCGTAATACTTCGTGTTTTAGCCCTGAGATAAATAAATCTTAACAAGTAGCACCTAATCAATAATCAACGAAGAAAATAAAAGGAGGTTTATAGAATGCTAAACGAATCGATTGACGTTTCACAGCATCTTGTCTCTGTCTAGCGAATCAGCTGTTACTTAAGCAAGGCCAGAAAACAAAGGAATTGCTTATTCTGGGGCGGTTAGAAGAGTCCCACACGTCAGTGTAGCATCTCACATACCATGTACACTTGACTATACCATAAACCAAAAATTAGTAAATTAATCAATTAGAGGACGACATGTATAACTCCATTTTGAATACTGTTGGGATTTTGGGCGGATAATGCCAGGAATCGCTGTAACCTCAAAACAAATCTCAACTTAGCAGGACTTGTTGCCGATTTGGCTCCCTAGATCAGTCCCGTTGACGGGTGATTGCTGACGGCACTGATCGATAGAACTAACTGAGGCGAAAGGGTAATAGCGGGTTCGTTCCTCACCGCAGGCACCGGTGGTCCGGAGTTTTGCAAATATCTCAGCGCCGTTGTGATTGTACAAGCATTTAAAAAATACTTCAGCCTTCGTCAAAACCGCAAATGCGGGATTTTTTCGAGAATATCTGGAACAGATTCGATTATGTGAGAAATGCACGATCATTTCTACATATGTCATGCTAGATCCTAATGTCACAACAACTGACTTATCCCTTGAAAACGAAAGAGTCATTTAAAATAGCTGATGAATAAGATGTTGTGGCCAGTTAAATAAAGAGAATGTGTACGGTCCCATTAGGACATCCGGATCCTCGTTTTATACTAAAATATACGGAAAGATAAAAGCGTGCAATTTAAGGGAGAATTTCACTTGCCAAGAAAATTGTCGCTGCATTGTAGGAAGACCATTTGTTTAAATGATTGTAACAGAGATGAAAAGCTCTCTAACAATCGTAAAATAAAACAAAAGGATAAAGCTCTCGACGTTGAGCAACCCATGAGCGATGCGCCATGCATTCGATTTCATTAAATTTGCCGACCCCGGATGGAGGGAAGGCTAGGCGGGCTATGGGTGCGGAGGTCAATTCCACGTGTTTGTTGCAGGGTGCCTCTGACCACTGCGCCGCACGCACCCTTACAACAACGATATCTTGTCTTTACTCCCTTTTCATACTCTTTAACGACGATATCTCGTTCTTACCCCTTTTCTTAAAATGTTCATCATAATCTCGGCTGCCACAACTGAAAATTCTGACTCATACATCATACGTATTCCGAGTTAAAGTCATTCGAATGCAAGTTAGGTTAAAACGAAAGTATATTTGCTCTTAGAATTTACAAGAAGCAGCAATGAAAATGCATTTGAAATAAGCTGTGGTGGCAAAAAAGGACCTTGAGATTTTTTTATAAAGCGAGAATTTGTTGACAAAATTGCTCATTGTTGCTGACGCTTCGGCGACATCTCTGGAGTTGCGTCGAACTAAGTGGAACCGAATACCCCGTGCAAGACTATCAATCAACTGAGATATTCATAAATCACACCGATGTTAAGTGAACGTTGTCATTCCGAAATAATCACTGGTGACGTTTTCATAAGTAGAGTGCTTCTGACTTCAGGGAAAATCAACTCTATCCATGACATTCAACACATAAAAGTTGGATGAACTTCGTAGATTAGATGATGGTTGCGAGGATACGGCTTGAATGTTAGAAGTGCTGTAATCCGCACAGTAGATGTGAAAGACAGGTTGCATAAAGAAAAAGTAAAGTACTTTAAGAGTTTTGAACTTGATAGCCTCGTGAAGCAGACCTCAATGAACATAATTAGGGACTTCATTAAGCATCGTTAGGAGGTGGCTGAATACATATCTGGCCTTTACAATGGTGGCCTGCCGATGTATCGAGCACAGAGCGTCTCCGACCACTGCGCCACAACACGTACCGCTTCTATCCCACGATCTAACAGTATGTGATGGAAATATGAAGAACAGGGGTGAAAAAATGATGACGCAGAAAGAATTGTTAACAGCTTTATTAGGCCTAAGCAAGAAGCCACTAATCTCTATTCACGATTTGTGTGGATGAAAGAAACCGTGCTGAGCATACTGGTACTTTCTTTTCAGATAGACCTCATTTATTTTCCTACCTGTTTTGCCTTCTCAATTTCTTCGTCCCACGTTGGCTGAACTGGCGTTCGAATTGTTTCCGAAGGAGGAATGTAAGCCTGAATAAAATTCCAGTGATGCCTTTAAGACCTAAGCTTTTAATAAGCAATGGGGTTTGAACAACTTTTTAACTGATAGCTCAATTGAATTTTCCTTGGAAAATGAGACAAAAAAAGCATCTACCCCTATTTCACAAGCAACAGAAATAAGACTACATGCTACGTTATTTTTTGTTGGTGTGTTTTGCCAAAGTTCCGGTTGCCCAGAAGAGCGGCTTTTTGGTTATCACGGAACAGAAACATAGTAGGAATCAATGAGTTGAAACTTCAGTTAGAAAAAGACTCAGAGAAACTGTCAGCATTCCTTAGAAATAACAATCAAACGGCCACTGAATATCAACACGAACTTCCTACGAATGATTGACTAGTCTAACAATAGCCACGACGCCACATCCATCCCATCGTCGCAAACGTTTTCATTCAAATCGTCAACGATTAAAAACTATACAGAAAAATCCAAGAGAAAGTACAAAGTATACGAATTGATTGGCACCGAAACATGGGCTAATACTGCGTCATTTGGAGCATAGTCAATTTCTAACAGAAGGAAGAGAAACTAGTTTCTCTCAGTACACAAATAACGCTTCTAAAACAACGAGTCGACCACCTAGATTTTGGAAGAAAGTCAGAAATCGTCTAAACGTCTACTGTGACAACTTATAACGATCTACCGTAATCTAATGTCTGAAGATGTGAAACAAAATTATAGAATCTTTCCAGAATTTTGGAAGTCGTGAGACCACTATCTTTAATTTTCTTCCTACCAGCTACCTTGGGCGCAATGGGCGCGTATGGCGCAATGGTGGGAAGCCCCTGCAACATGCACGTGGAGTCCATCCCGGCGCCATGACCCACCAAGTCTTCCATCTCTACGGAGTCGGCAAATTGATACCAGACTTGTCTGGGAGGATAGCAGCACTGGCTTGACACATCGGTAAGCCACCGCGAGTCATTGTAAAAGCCAGATATGCATTCAGTTGCCTCTAAACGATGCTTGAGGAAGTCAAATGCATGGCGCGTCCCTCAGAGATTAATCAACGCTGAGAGTTTTATCAATTTCCTATTCTTTATCTACTGCCTTAGTTAGTGCATAATTAAAACAAACAATGATAAGTTCCTACGACTGGGATCTAAAGATCTCATTCCACATAATTAAAGAGAAGGGCAAAAAAACTTGTGGGATTGGATCCTTCACTGGAACACCTAGTCTTTGTTGTTTTTGAAATGAACGACATTCATTCACGAACTTAGCAAAACCAAGTTTTAGAAAAGGATTCCACTTTTAAGATAGAATTTACTTATTGAGAAACACCGCACTCACATTGCTAACTTCTTTCGGGTCGATGTTCTGAATCTCGTCCTCCTTCCGTTCGATTTTTGTCACCGTTGGTTTTTTCGGTCGCTCAAATGCCTCGTTAAGGGCTTTAGTCGGCGCGTAGGAAAAACACTTAGATGCTTTGTCGTACCTTAAGAATTGGCATATAATGAAATATTTCATTGAGAAAAGTAACCCACGAAATTAAATGTGTACAAAGCGAACAAGGAAAAATGCATCATTGAAGATAAAGAATGATAAAAGCAGAGAAAAATCAGCCAAATCAAAGAGACAAAAAGATTTTTAAAAAACTCCATAACTTTCTACCTACTGCCAAGTATTTTTCAGGGCAAAACTTGGACTTTAGGCCAGATTCGAGCCCGCTTTTATGAAGTCAGTCCCGTTGAGGGGTGATTGCTCACGGCACCGTTGAGGTAAAAAGAAAAACTGTTGAAAAAATGCGGAACGAGGGCTTCAGTGGTGCTGTGGGTAACACGTGAGTCCCCAGAGAGCGTAATCGTGGGTTTGAATCCAGACTGAGGTCTAGGTTTTGCAAATGCCTCAGCATTACAGCGGATGAAAAACAATTTAAGTGAATAAAATTAAAAACAAAACGATATCGCAATTACCGCACTCAGACAACTAATTAGAAGGTCTTCATGGAAGGCAACAAAAATTCTGCCAAAATCATAACGTTAACCATTAAAATACAACTACAAACCGATCCTTCCCGACCAGATCCGGTTCTATGCTCGGTGTCGCTCGGCCGGCTTCACGTGGACTTGGCGGACGCTGGACTAGTGGGCGTACTTGTGCAGGAAGTACACCTCGTCTGCAATATTTCACATTCTTAACTTGATGTTGTCACGAAAAATCCATCTGTAAATCGCAACGACTAATAATAAAGATGTGATCACAATAACACGTTCTTTATTCGGTAGGAATATCAATTTTGTCGGCAGACTTACCTCTCAGGCAATTCCGGCGCTACCGGATCGGCCATCGCCGATGAGGAGCGAGGTTTAGGTGGCACTGGCGGTGGAGGCATTTCCGCTTCGTCCTGGAAAAATTGTGAAAAGCATCGATCGTCCTGCTACCGCGTGACGGGCACCATTTCTCTAATGGTGGCGTTTCGCGAAAGGAAATTGCAAAGTCTTCCATAAACATCCGTGACAAGTAAAAAACTATGTGGCTAACCATCAACAGCTTCGATCATTACATTTTATCAACACGGTTAACAGCACTCAAAGGATTATTATGCAAGGGCTTTTCTGTGGAAAATAACTGATACGGAATGATTTCACTTCTATAACGTTGCGTTTTTCTCTCCTCATCAACATTTGCCGATAGAGTTAGCTGAGAGACAGGCGAAACAATGGACCCGCATGGTGTGGTGGTGGACGCGTTAATGCCCAGGAGGGATTATAACGCGTTCGTTCTCCACCGCGAACACCTGTGGTCCGGAGTTTTGCAAGCATCTCAGCAATATTGTGATTGTATTTCGCTTAATACACTGCCGTAAAAATTGTAGTAGACGAAAAATAAAAGGTAAATATTTCCTGTAATATCAGCCGTTTTTCTACGCTTAAGCATATTCAGGACATAAAGGATTTCATCGCTACTCAATACAATACCATTTAAACGACTATTCTCCGAGACCCTTTCGTGCTTTCTTCTGTGTTCTAATCAATGAAAATCCCATGAAAACCCTTATCACACGATAAATTCGATAAATTTAAGCTTACATACCGAAATATTCTGGGGTCTCTTAAGATGTCGTAATCACTTTTTTCTCACGAAAACTGTCTAAAAGCTAATATTGTTTGTATTGACGCTGCTCGTTATAGTTTCATGCATTTTTAAAGAAGTCTCGCACCGTTGTGTCTGTGATGGCCTCGTCAAGCTTCTCGGTTGCTTCTTCGTTTTTGCAGAAACTCTTGGATTCACCAGCCGGCTTTTTTCGTATTTCACTGTAAACTACAGAGCCGTTCGCTTCGTCTGAAAGATGCTGAATTCGTTCTTATATCGCAGCTGTTAAAGAATAAGATGACCTCGAAGCGTTTAGTAAAACGATAATAAAACAGAACATGGGTGTAACTTTGAAGTAATTAAAATGTTAATCATAACGATGCTGAGATATTTGCAAAATTACGGACCGCAGGTGTTTGCGGTGGGGAGCGAACGCGCTATTACTCTCTATCCGGGGGATAGAGCGTTCACCACCACACCATGTGGGTTCTTCGTTTCACCTGTCCCTCAGCTAGTTAAAAATTTTAATAATATTGTATCTTTACTATCCTGACTGTATAACACAAGAAGGTAAACAAATCGACAGGAATCAAAAGCACTGCTATGCAATATTACAGTAAACTATTTAAAATCTAGTTCAACAAAATGTTTTGGAGAAATACGACAATTTTCGCCTCCAATAGTTTACCCCCACACATGGTTGGGAGGTGTTTATGGGTTTCAACCTGGGACAGTATGCATTCATTCGCAAATGAGTTTTCAGAAGAAAGATTTAGATCATCTTTCCATTCGAAAGCCCACCTAGGAATAAACCACTGCCAGAAATCATTGCCGTCCGGAAAATATCAGCTTGCCAATGATCGTGACCTGCGAAAGCCCTAACAAAGTCATAGGAATGCCTTATCCCAGAAAAGAAAGACTCATTCAACCAACGAATTACCAGTTAAAAATAAACTGCGCTGTAATCTGCACGATTCTTTGTGATTTGTAGAAATGTAACAGCTTGAAGAATTTAATAGATATGATCGCAAAGGAAACGTTAAGCACAAAATCTTGGATAGTGTAAGCATAAAATCAACTCAGCTTACCAATGCCAGTGTAACTTATTCGAATATTCTCAAAAAAAAACTCTAATAGATTACGGTACCGATTAAAAAATTATAAATGGACTGAATAAACAAAGCAAGCGGATGAATGAAAAAGTGATGAAATAGACAAAGTGAGCGGATGAATGAGGAAATGATGAACTTTGCAAAACTTATGACTCTAATCACTCAGATAGAACGCTGATGGCTAGTGAACATAAAATTTGACACCACAAATTAAACATATTATCCTGTAAAAATACTCTTGTGTTGCCTTATATGGAATACATTGTACAGTCAGATAAATATCAGACAAAATCGTGTCTTATCGAACGATTTCAGTTTTCTCAAGTACGGTAGCTCCATCGCTGTAGTGAGAAAAATATCGGCTTGAGGGAGGTTGGCTGATCACCTCAGCAAATTAGAAATTTGTCAAATGTCCAATTATATAGGCTGAATGCAACGTTGATAGAACACTGTAGAATCACCCGGCTTTTTGTAATTCAACGAAGAAAAATATTGGCGTCTCGAGAATCAGGTGACATCCACTTACTCATCACACGACTTCTTCACCATCATGTAGACAGACACAATATTTTCTTTATCTGCTGATTTGTTCCCCGATACATAGCATTCTTCCGAAGCCTGTCGATCCTTTTCTGTGACAGTCATGGTGCTGGGAACGACGAAAGTCTGCGGAGTCATCGTCGTCATCTTCAACACCTGTTGTTTGTGTCATAAAACACCTGACAGAGTCAGGAAACCCTCTAGCAAGATCAAACCTAATGAAAACCCATATTTAATATTTGTTGACGTTTCACGGATAAGGTTAAATTCGTGCAGATATTCTCATGAATGTAAAGAAACGAGTGGTGCGTTAGATCTTGTTGAAATCAAGATATGAGAAAAGCTCGGTCTCTTCCTAGGCTTGGCTTCAGGAAGCTTTAGCATAGTCTTACATTTGTTATAATCATGCAACCTCCAATTTTCAGCCTAAACATGGCTGAGTTTTACCTTTGGTTTAGACAAAGTTTCTCTGTTCCTAATATCTTGCTTGTATTTATTCCAAACGCTCATAAATCTAGAAGAGTACAAATAGCCAATAAAGAACAACAACGAGTGTAAGTTAATTCACCATAGACATCGTATTACATCTATAGATATGGAGGCGGATAGCACAGTTGCAATGATGTCTGTCATCAAGAGCATGGTTCTAGTTCGATTTCGCACCGGGCCAATCATGCCCGTCGTTCCTCCGGGGTCGGAAAATTGGTACCAGACTTGTCTGGGAAAAAATCACACTCTGCAATCCAATTGGGAACGCTCCAGTCCGGATATCTCAGAACTCTAGGGAGAAATGCTCGACGAGCATTCTACGACATTCAAGATGAAATGAAAAACCTCAAGCAGCAACCGAACGCACACGTAAAGTTGGAAGGTCTTCGTGAACAATGGATGCGAGGGAACGAATCGAATGGGATAAGTGCTGGGATCCACACAGTAGACGTAAAGATGGGTAAAATAAAATAAAATAATTAAAGATGTATATGCAGATGCACGTGAACTTTAACGTAGTAGTTAAGCTGAGCAACTGAATTACAAAAGTTTTCTGTTAACAAACAGTCAAACGATGAATGGCCAGGATTTGCTGGAGAGGTTTGTTTGTGTTCTTAACGAAGAAAAAGTAGAGAGAAAACTAAACAAAATCCATTGGACGTTCCTTTTCCGCATAGAAACCTGATCCCAGCTAAGGATACTTCAAGTCAAAGTATGGGACTCAACCTTTCCATCGAATAGGTCACCTAAGAGTAAACGGCAGTCAGTAAACATAATCATGATGATAGACCTCCAAGCTTCATAGCCACCAATCTCTCAATAAAGTGAGTATTCTTCAAGTGGTGACAACCAGAGAAAGTCCTAGTATGTCTTGTGATACTTCAGGAAAGCAAAATTTTACCCAATCTTCCAATCTAGCGATCAATTTCGGGGCCAGCCATTTTGACCGTAGAGACACGCAATCCATTCATTCAAAAATCTAAGCACTTTTTTAAACGACCAAATTAAAAACTTTAAAACATTGACAACAATGTGTGGATGTTTGAAGTTTCACTTGAGTTCATTTGCATAATGTTTATGTTGTAAATTCACGTAGTTAGAAGGCTTGTGTGAGCCACATACAGCTCACTTTTTGTCGACAGTTTCACTAACGTTTGGAGAATTCCATAGTGGAGAGACTTTTCAAGGTGGGAAATACAAACGAATGCGATGATATCAGTGTGGTAGCAATCAACATGGAAGAAATCCAGGCCGGTAAAAAAAAACGTTGGCGGTGAAAAAATGAAACCACGGTGTTGAACCAATCAAATCCGAGAGAATGACTGGCCAAATTCCACCGATGCATCACGTCAGTGCTTCGTAACCTACTGAATAAGTATGGTATTAATTTACTGACTCCGAAAAGTTCGAAGGGTTGGTTAACCTGGGAGCAGGATTGATGCAAAGACAACGAGTGTATCGCATCGCTAATCATTGCGCCATAATCAAACATCTCTACGATGCTTGGCACATTCCTGAGGAACTTGTCGACGTCGAACACTTCAACCTCGATCTTTTAACATTTATTCTGACTTGTCGAAATAAAAAATATGAAAAGATCTTTTGTGTAACGGTTGTGGCGGAAAACAACAGCTGCTATAAACAACGCCCACCAAACACTGAATTGAATGCCATCAATGAACATCCAGCCCAACGACGATTTCAAAAAATTTCGTGATAGCGACGATGGTCGCGTAGTTCAGAGATTAGTGATAAGTAGGTTAGGGATAAGTAACTAGTGCTGTAATGCCGAAGCACAGCGTCGCAAAACAATTTGAGCTCAAATCAGTTGCAGAAAAACCTCCAACAGTTGTTGCATTCGATTGCATGCACTAAATTAGTTGTTCGAAAAACCCCAACAGGCGTGTTGATGCTGTTTTTCAATGAACACCAAACTTTTTCCAGGTAAGATGCTGTACATCCAAGCGGTAGCTCAAAAAACGCTCAAGAAATTTGCCCGTATAGGAACTGTTTCAATCTAAACGGTGAAGTGTTTCACGTTGACCAAGAAGAGATGCTGCTATTTCTTATATCCAAACTAATAAAGTTCACTAAGAATCCTTCTCAGCCCTCTGTACCAACATCGATCGGTCGAGCGATTCTAGGAACCACTGCAACCAGTGGAATCGTTTTCGTCACAGAAGAATCCCAGTTGCAAAGTACTAAACTTATCCCAGTGAACAAAGGCTCTTTCTGACGAAGACCTAGGATCGTTCTAGAGCAACTATAATGTCATGCTATTTCATAGAAAACGACTCTCACCCAGCAGCAAAGGTGTAAATGAGATCGAAAGGCGAGTCTTCAAGCCGCAGCAACCGTACTCAGAGAAAAATATGGCATTCGTCGTGATGAATGACGACTGAAAGACATTGAGACAAATGGATCCAACCAATGCAACATATGAACATAGTGGTCCAATTAAAAAACTATCCAACTAAATAAGTATAACTCGTATGAAATGCTGAGATATTTGCAAAACTCCGGACCACAGGTGTATGCAGTGGGGAAAGAACACGCGCTGTTGTCCTTAATGGGGAGCAGCGCACTTCACCACTACACCATCCGGGTCATTCGTCTTGCCGGTCTCTCAGCTAGTTCTATCGATCACCTGCGGTCCGGAGCTTTGCAAATATCTCAGCATTTCATTCGAGTTATATTTCGCAACATACCCTGCCATTAAGAAGAAACAGGCAGTAAATAAAAGGGTTAAGATTGTAAATAAGTATAGTTAGTGACCCGAGATCACGGGTGGTCCAACGGCAAGGCTCTGAGGAAGGCGAAGACACCGAAACGTAAACCATTGTTGAACAAAAACATCAACAGCAATAAGAACATCTATACCAATCTCGCACCGACTAAAGAGGGCAGTTCGTAAAAACACGTATACAGATATATCGATTATCAAGCCGAGGTTTACAGAAATTCGATATTTTGAATGATCCGCACAGTTCACATTTTTACTGGTTTCCGAAGTGAAGAATCTCAAACTATGAGAATGCGCTGCGCGTTCCAGGGATACTACGAAGGGGTAAATGCAGGGTACCCGAAAAAATGTATTTACTATTAGACGTTAATAGATTCAGGAGGTGAGTATGTTCTCTAACCTGTCACATCGATTTACAGCATCCATATACACCAATATGTGTGAATGAGTTGAGCAAGACTACGACGAACTATTGGAAAGTTCAGAAATAAATGAGCGCTTATCAAAATGGAAACTATTTGACACTTTTTTCCAACGACAAAAAAGTTTACACATTGCAAATGTATAAAATTCTGGAGTTCTGGAAGCGATGAATCAGTTGAAGGCATTTTTTGCGTCATCGTGGTTGATGGAGCATTTCTCGCGCACAAAGCTGTCAAGGTGCTTGAAGAAGTGACTGATGAATATGGCGGATGAGGCGAAACTGCGTAGCCCAACTCGTTCAACTTCTGCAGCGTTGGTTGTGCAACTAAAGGACGGGCCTTGTCGTGGAGAAGGATTGGTCCTCCTCTCTTGACTGATACCGTTCGTTGTTGCTGGAGTTTACGACGCGTTTCGTCGGCTTCTTGGCGACACTTCAATGCCTTAATCATTTCGCGGATTCAAAAAGTTGTAATGAATTGGCCCGGCTACACACCAGCAAACAGTCACCATAACTTCTTTTGTGCAATTTCGGCTTTGGGAAGTGCTATGGAGTCTGATCGCAATCCAAAACGTCGTCGGTTGTCGTATAGAAGCCACTTCTCGTCGCACGGAACAATTCGATTAAGAAAAGAGTCGTTTCTGAAAGCATACGACACTTCAAAACGGCGATTTTTTTGATTACGATTTAATTCGCACAGCAACTACTTGTCGAGTTTTTTTCGATGTGATTACCAAGCTGTTCAGCAAACTCTCGAACAGTTGTTCGCGTGTTTGTTTCCGCTAATGCCTTCAATTCGTCGTCGTCAAATTCATTGAGGCGTCCGCGACCTTCCTTATCTTCGAGGTCGAAATCACCAGCTCGGAATTTCCGGAACCATGTTCGCATTGTTGATTTACCAAAATTATCTTCATGCGAAACTTAATTAATGTTATGAGCCATCTCCACTGCACTACGACCGAGTTTGAACTCGTAAAAGCAAATCTGACGAAAATTCGCTTTTGTTACCTAAAACTTCAAAGCTCAAAATTGGTAAAAAAAAATTTAACCTTTGACAAAATACGAAGACAGGTTAGAAAAAGCATAACTTTCTAGTGATATATGATACTCCAAAATACAAAAAATATTCTATCGGTAAAAATGTATTAAGACCATAAACATTTTAAAACACTCATTTGCTTCTGAACGTCTTAATATCTGCACTTTAACCGATTAAGATGTTTGTGGGAAGCGGCTTGAAGTAGCTTGGAAGAAGTAGGAGCGATATGCATTCCAAGAGTACCAATCAAGTTAATCGTGAGCACGCGGAGCTTCAACGCTAACGAGAAAGTCTTCTATGTTCATCTTGTCACTAAAAACACTAAAAATGAAGGACAATACAACAGAAGCGCGACGCTCGTGTCGCTCAGGCGTTTGAGGAACACTGGATAGCTCGGGTGCGCAAGTGTAAAGGACTGAAACTTTAGTGGTATTCACTCAATTTACTCCATGATTGAATGGATTACAAAGGATACAAGTTGAATCTTTACTATGGTTCTGTTCCGTTCATGCTCTCTAAATTATTCTAATTCCCTATTTCTTCCTGTTTTTATACAAAAGCCTCCCAATGGTTTTCAGCCTCATCGTGGCTGGGAAGTGTTCCCGGGTGTCGGACTGTGATGTGCACTGGTGGAATTCATTCCCACCCCAGCAGCGTCTGCCAAGCTGAGAAGGAGTCCTGCGTTTCCATCAGGAAGCCCAGCTAAGAGTAAACTAATACCACGATCCAATACACCGCTCTGATATCAAACTAGTGACATGGTGGCAAAACACACTCTGATGCACAAGGGCTGCAACTGTCTGTGGTGGTGACGAACTGGGGCAGACTTTCGCCAGGCTGACCTTGCGGTTTCAGGGAACCACAATGGCTAGACGAACAAACCTCCGGAAAAGTGGAGATTATGCTGGGGTTCATAGAGTCAGTGAGGATGGGCCATAGAAGCATCCAAGTAGGTTCATACAAAAAACTGACTTTTACAGTACATAACACAGTCCGCTTCAATCCCTCAAGGCTTCGTTATCATCAACGGCGCGAGATCAGCGCTAATTATTACATATAGACACATTTTTAGCATTCCAACGTAAAATTCAAGAAAATAAACGATATGTAGAACCCTACTCTGAGAAAAAAGAACTGATGTCGTACTGAGAAAACTTTCGGTTTCACTTTTAAGAGACAATCGATTCCAATACGCGTTCGGTGGCTCCCGAAAAAGCTCACGAATAAGAAAACAAACTGAAACGAACTGGGATTGTCAAATCAGGGATTCTATGTATTAGTGTCTAAATTATCGACATATTCACGGTGTAATAAAGAAACAAAAAGTAAAAACACGAGAAAGAGAGAGAGCGAATGCTGGTTATGTGAAGAGAAAAGTGTTTCATTCCTTCTTGATGAATGATGATAAGATCTCTTCACGAATTCAGAGGAAATCCTTCGGTTCCAACTATTAGCGGTTACAAATAAAGTTTGAGTAGAAAAAAGACGCATATTTCATAGAAATTCAGGTTGAGTCTAGGGTCAGTGGGCAAAGTAGGACTGAAAAAAGACAGGAAATGATCGTAGCAAAGAGAAAAATAGATGAAAAATAACAAATAGAGCAGATCTTAGCTTAAAACTTTGGTTGTAGACTTCGAGTCGTCAGCATCAAGTTTCAACTAACAAGACGAAAACGTAAATGAATTCTGACACACTTCTCGTTAGTTTCGGGAAGTGTAAAAAAATCGTGGCAACACAAATTGTGCAAAAGATTAGAGGGAAAATCAATAGTACAATGGCAATGAGCAGTCCGAAAACGAGAATTTCTATCGGAATACTGTAAGTGGGCAGTAGTTCACGGGGAATAGAAAAATGAAGCTCGAAGAACATTCAGAGACACCACTTGGAAGCACTATACTTTCCGAGATTCATCAAAGCTCAGACAAATCAGAAATGATTGGGTTGGCTAAGGTATTTTTAAATAGGGAGCGGGAAGTGCAATATATTGATACCGATCATTGCAAGCATAGTGCTGGTTTGATCCCGCGCCGGGCTCACTAAGGCACTTACTCCTTTGTTGTTGGGAAATCGGTACCAGACTTGTCAGGGAAAGGTTCACTGTCTGCAGTCCAAGTGGAAATGCGCTAGCCCGGCTATCCCAGGACTCCAGATAAAACCGACTCGACCAGCATTCAACAACATTCACCACGAAGGGTAATCCTCAAGCAGCGCCCGAATACCACGAAAAATTCGATGACCTTTGTGGAAGATATATAAGGAGAAACTAATCCTATGCAAGAAGAGCTGGGATTAGCACAGCAGATTTGGAAGACGAATTGGGTGAAAATAAATAAAAAATTATGAAAAGATTATGGGACTTAACTCTTATTGTGGCATAAGGGCAAAGCGTTCGACGCTGCTCTACCCTTAGGAGTTCTGCAGTGCATTTGGCTTCATTGATCATCGTTAGAAGTGATTGAATGCCTATCTAGCCTATACAACGATTTCCGTCAGCCTACCTATGTATAACGCCAGTGTTTTCACAGACAGACAGACAAATCCGGCAACAATTTGCTGACTACGGAAAGACAGAAGGGTCGGTGATCCTGGGGTACACGATCGAACCAACGACCACGTATGTATTGCAGGCAGCTCTAACCACAGTGCTGCACCATCCCCTTATTCTGGGACCGTTTATTATTTGAGGAATTCACCATTACCTGACGTCATATTCTCAACATTCCGTCAGAATTTGTTGCATGACAGAGCTGTTCTTATTGAGTTCAATATAACGGTGTAACACCAGAAACTTACCAATTACGTTGGTCAGTACCACTTCCGCATTAGGAAAGCTAGTGCGAGACTTGTCTGGAAAAAGATCCCTTCGACCCATAGAACTTATAGACTGGTTTTCATAAAGTATTCAGCGCCTTGATAAAGCCATCCCAGGATTTCAGAAACAATCTACTGAACCAGTATTCAGAAACTTTCATGAAGAACAACAAAATCCTCAAACAACAGCCGAACACACTTGCAAAAAGCGAAGACCTTCACGGATTATGGATGCCGGACAAAGAATCGAATAAAAGTAGGGACCCGTGATGGAGACCGATTGAAATGTGATGTTGGGTCATGTAAATGTAAAGGAAATCCGCCCTTGTAAAAAAAACGATTTCGTCCGTTTTATTGAACTTAGTCGTTTTCTTAACTACAAGGAATATGGGAAATTATTGTAAAAAAATTCCGTTCAAAACTGTAAACAAGTTTTAACCAGATAGTTTGATGTCAAGAATTCAGTAACGAATATGCTGTCAGCGAGCGGATGTCATCCGATTTGACTACTAGAGGAATCTGAACGACATGACACGCTTTATTGCTTCGAAAATTCGCTTAGCTCACGTTGTACAGCTGCATCCTGATTGCGTTAGTGAACTTCTTCCCTTTGTTTTTCTTCTAGATGAAGATGAGCACAATGTGGGGAAGAGTCGTTCGAGTAAGCTGGAGGGCAGAGCGCAGATTTATCGCTCCCACAGGCGAACTGAGTGGGTGTTAGTGGAGGCTGCGCACAGCTGTTGTAAAGTCGCTCGCTACACTCCGACTGGACATTGGCCATAACAATGTCTAGTCAGTAAGTGGATCGTTCTTTGTGATCGATTTATTGATCCTAAGCCAATCAATTTGCAATTTGGAGTCAATAAATGAGTGATGATATCGAGAGAGCAGCTGGTCCAATGTAAGCGAGAAGTGGATCGGTCTGCATACCAATCAAATTATCTAATAAAACCTCTTTGATTAATTCGAACTAGAGCTATTTTTTGTCAAAACTTTAGATCTATTGAAAACTAAAGATAAAGCTCTCTATAGCTCTCGGCGTTGATCAATCCCTGAGTGATGCACCATGCATCCGACTTCATTAAGCAACGTTTGGAGGTGATTGAATGCATATCCGGCCTTTACAGTGACTCGCGGTGGCCTATCGATGTATCGAGCCAGTGGTGCTATCTTCTCAAATAACTCTGGTACCAATTTGCCGACCTCGGAGGGTTGGAAAGCTTGGTGGGTCATGGGGGCGGGAGTCGATTCCACGCATGTGTTGCAGGGCACCTCCGACCACTGCGACACACGCGCCCATGTATTCGCCATTAATAGAAACAATTTCTATAAATATCCTGACTAACTAAATGTTCTGTGTCTTCTATGGCCAATTTTTGCTCCTAATAGAAGAATATTAGGCAGTACGAGAAGTGTGCGGAGAAGATTTATCGAAGAAATAGCTCTTCCTTTACTTCGCGCATCGATCATAAATAAACAAAAACATTTTGTTTAGAAAACTTCAATGTAGTATATAGCTAAAAATTTAGTCGCATTGTCTCTTTTAGATAACTTTCCAATGGCTTCAGACATTCAACTCGGCTCCGTCGAGCGCTTAAATTACTTCCATGTGTTACCAAAATATTACTAAAGACCATGGAATGACAAAAACTACCCATGGAATATTAAAACAAATAGAGTAAACAATAAGTAAAAAAATTCGAAATTTCTATAAGCTGGAAAGTCATTGGGTTCTAAAGAATATCATCCATAGAGGTCTCTAAATTTTTAAGAGATAAATCCATAAATCCCTGTTAAACTGAACATGCGATTTCAGTCCAAGATAAACGATTGATAAAGATTTTCTTAATTTCCACGATTTTCTCAATTAGAATCAAAATGCTTATTTCCTTTATTCCTGCTCTGATACGAATTTGGAAAATTCTAGAGCAGAGGTAGTATTGTTTCTTTAATGTCAACTTATTTTTCTTCTTTTATATGACGCTTCTTCACGTCTACTGTGCGGATCCTAGCACTTCTCACATTCGATTCGTTTCCTTCCATCCATTGTCCACGAAGATTTTCCAACTTTTAGGCGTGGCTTCGGTTGCTGCTTGAGGATTTTTATTTCATTTTGAATGTCGATAAAAGCTAGTCGAGGAATTCTTCCTGGAGTCCAGAGATAACCGGGTTGGAGCGTTCACAAGTGGGCTGCAGAGAGTAATTTCTTTCCCAGACAAATCCGGTACCGACTTTCCGACTCTGGAGGGATAAGAGGCTTGGTTGGCCCGAAGCAGAATCGAACTACCACCATGCTCGTGACGACGGAGATCACTACCACCACTGTGATATTCGTCCCTTAATGTCGATTTATTATTCACAATAAGACAATTTTATCAAGCAACAAAAAACAGAAAAACAAGAAAGACTTGAAAAAAAGACTATTCGAAAAATGTGTCAGCAGGAAAACCACGAAGAATGGAGGCAGTCAGTCACTTGACAGCTGACATTGTGTGGGTGAGAGAGACATCTGAGGAGGATCGTGGTGGCTTCGACGATAACGAGGAAAGCAGCAGAGGTAATTAATAACAAATGACTTCACTACTTTGAGTGAAAATATCAGAAGAAAAAACTGTAAAGGTTGTAAAATAATATGGACATCATAAGAATTTCTGACCCACATTTCTTAAGTACGTTCGTAAATAAGTTCATGGTGATTCGACGCAATTAAGCAGCGCATTTATGTAATCGACTAAGGTGAAAATTTTTGTAGATTCAGCTTCTTCAACACCTGAACGAGTCACAGTGAACCTTACTGGAATCTCCAAAGTCACTAGTTGTATTTTTATTCATTTAATTCTATATAATCCGTCTTTACATAATGAGCCACTCCTAACATCTTTCTCATTGGGTTCGTTATCGTCCATCCTGCAAAGCTCTTTGGATTTGTCTAAGGCTGTGGCTGCCACCTTGCACTCTACACGAAGCTCGTCGAATACTGGATGAGGTGATGTGCCCCGGAATTCCTAGACAGATCTGTTCTAGTGTTCTACCATTTATCACAAGCACTCACTGGCCTTTGTGGATCAAAGAAAGCTCTTGAAATGAAAATCTGGCATCAAAATTTTCTACCTCGATGGGAAAGGAATTTAAGTTGGCCTCTGCGCTGTCGAACCAGTGATCATGTGTTATGCATGGCACTTTTTATTATTGAGCATCCCACACCCATCTCAACCACTTAGTAAATTTAAACCAAAGTTTCGCTTGCATGTCAAAAATGTGAATTAATAGAATTAGCAAAATCTATTCTGCGTTTCTTAATGCTCTGACCTTTCGTAAATGTCATTCTTTTATGATAACGTCAGCGGAAGAGGCAATACAAAACATCGGATAAATCGGCCTCAACTACCACTGACAAACTTTCTGTTAAGTAATGAAAGCAAAGAACATCCAACGCGAGAAAAGCCGCTACAGAACATTTTCTCCATGTAGGAGGCACCGTTAAATGTATTAAAATAAGAAGCAATAATTCTTCGAAATAAAGCAAATAATGAAGCCTGATATTCGTTGTTAATAAGGGAAGTAGAGGAGTGATTAGTGATGCAGTCCATCAGGAATCAAGGTCCTAGGTCGACTTCCTGCAAGCGCTTTCCTTCAATCCGTTTGGAAACGGATTGCGCTAGCTATCACAATGTTTGCAAAAAAAATCGACTCGACGGCATTCTATGACATTCATAAAGAAGACGAAAGCCTCATGCAGCAGCCGAAATGAGAAATGTTCATGGATCTTTGTGGACCATGAATGCGTGTTCATTCCCTAGCAAGGTCACTCATGTCTCAAAATCTTCATCCGGAAGTGTCACCACAGAGGGAATCACACCGAAGTTGTGATGCTCCTCGTATCTCTTGAGTAATCAGAGCCCAAGCTAGACTTGCAGTACAATTAGTAGAATTCTGTGTGATGTAGGTAACGGTAACAACTAAAGTTGGAATACCCAGATACCAAAGCGTGGGTAGCACAGCGATAGGGATGCCGTTCATTTCGAGCACGGTGATGGTCAGAAGACCAGGTAACACCCTGCAATCTAAGAACGCTCCTGCTTAGCTACCTCAGGGCTCCAGAAGACTCCACCAGCGTTCAACGACATTCATAAGGAAAACGACAATCCTCAAGTAGCAACCGAACCTATATGCGAAAACTTCGATTCGAATAATACCGTAGATGATTGGTGCGAGGAAATGAATCGAGTGCAAAAAGTGCTGGAGTCCGCAGGGTCGTGTAAAGTAAAGAAAATGTTTAGATATATAGAAGAGCTGTCTTCATTTGTATATCACCTCTTCCATTCCTTTAGATAAAACGAAACTCTGTAACCCATGGATATGGAGAGATTTCAAAACTCTATTGCAATAACTATACCACTTCGGACGTTCTAAAACAAGACATATAGCACCAGTCAGAAGAGGAAACCTAGAACATCATTTAGATTTCAAAAACAGACTAAGCCCCTTCTGATTTTCCACCATGTTAATTATGTCTAATAAAGTGCAGGATATCTCCTCTTAGTATTTTCTGCGCTGTTCGGCTAGCATGCAGTTCGTAATATAATCGTTGACGTTCGTTGATAACAGAAGATTTCAAAAACGTAAGCTTATCAATGATAGAATACTCCGGAAATACGTCAGAATCATTGCTCAAGGACAATGAGTTGGCACTGGCAAAAAAATGACTAGCTATGTAGACAGCTGCGAAAGACTTCAGACTAGAAAACATAAGTGTTAGTCATTAGAGAAGAAAACAGCTGAAATATAAGATTTCGAAAATCGACTTTCCTTTAACCTAGGTATGACCAATTAACATATGTTTAAATTGTTGAGCTTACACGAGGTTGCTAAATAAACTTTATTCAGCTAGCGTTTCGACGTCCACGTCCTCCTCAGAGCCGATGATCCGAGTCCGTGAACACAGTTCCACGTACTCTCGATGTAAAGTCTTCGTCGTCGTATCGAGTCAAGTTTATTTGTCAACCTCGTGTAAGCTCAATAATTTAAGCACATTTGGATTCCTTCACAAGATCTGACTTCGAAACCGGCTACTATTATAGAATTGCTATTTTTATTAACAAAGTTAAAAGCATGAAGCGTGTGTTATCTATCAATCATAGACCACTCGAGTACATTGCGCACCGCAAAGATGATTAAATACACATATGGCTATGTTTAACGTGTTGTTTTCTGCCTTCTACAATTTTCATAGCAGGTTACTAAGCGAAATACAACCACAACGTTGCTGAGATATTTGCAAAACTCTGGACCGCAGGTGTCTATGGTGGGGAACGAACGCGCTATTGTCCTTTCCGGGGAGTAACGCGTTCACCACCACACCATGCGGGTCCTTCGTTTCGCTTGTCTCTCAGCTATTTCTATCGATCTTTTTGCCACAGCAATTACCCGTCAGCGGGGTTGATCTGGGGAGCGCAAATCGTTCGTTCCCCACCATGAACACCTGCGGTCCAGAGTTTTGCAAATATCTCAGCAACGTTGTGGTTACATATATGGCCTAAATAATGACCAACGGGATCTACCGCTATGCTCCAGTTAGCGCTTTTGTGCTCAAAGAAAAGCCTTTACCGACTCAAACGGATCTAAGACTTTGTTGGAGGAGGAAGCGGGTATCGAACCAATGTCCATGTGTGCAGTGATACCTCTGACTTACACGAGTCGCCAGTGTAAAACACCGATTTTGAAGAATCAGTAGGCCCACATGTCATTGTAACGACCATATGTGCACTCAGTGAGCTTTCTATTAACTTAGAGTCAAATTCCTTTGCTTTTCTCACCGCTTTGGACACACTGCTTACGAAACGCCAGGTTACAATCCGTCCTCTGCTCGTTCTATCAACCCTACTCCTATCGCTGTTGTATAAAATCACATAGAAGCATCAAGACGAACGTAAACTTCAACTGTTATTCTATACCCTATCTCTAGTTATTAAATGTTGAACAAAAATTTTGTGGAGTTTTTCCTTGCAGTAAGATTAATTATTATTAAGTTTTTCATTATATTTATTATTAGCATTATTACATGACACGGAATCGACCCTGCGCCCTAGGCTCGCCAAGTTTTCCATTCCTCCAGAGTCGGCATTGTTACCAAACTTGTCCAGGACAATTTAACGTCCTCTAATCCACATGTTAAAACCTTCTAGACCTTCTAGCACGAATATCTCATTATTCCAGGAAGAATCGACTCCAATAGCATTCAACGACATTTGATGGCGAAAAGCCACCAGCGGCAGTCGAATCTAAAAGGTCGAAGACCTTCATGATTGTTGGATGCGAAGAAACGAATGGAATATAAGAAATGTTGGAATTCGCACAGTGTGATATAAGTGATTGCGAGTCATATAATAAATAAATAACTAAAACTACAATTGCTTTTCACCAGAGAGGGAGAGAGAGAATCTGGTTTTTCGAAAAACTTTTAGACATGAGCAAGAAGTTGTCTTCTGTGGTAGGAAAAGGACGGCTGAAGAAATAAAATGTGACGACGTGTCAAAACAAAGGTTTCCAAGCATTCATAATGAACACTGGTTATCAACATTTATGAGTGCAGCTTGGGTTTTATCAGGGTGTAGATATTTTTCTCGACAACTGTACTAGAGGAACGGAGTACTTGAAGAAGTGACAGAAGAGCCTTTGTTGTGTAACTCCGATGGTATTAATAGTTCCCAAAAAAATGGTCTTTTTTATCCCGAAAAAACAAGTTATTATCCCGGCGATGAAGACACCACATCAAGCTCAGTAGAAAATAGATGGAACTAATTCATGAATCAACACTGTTTCAAGAAAAACATTACACTAGAAGAATAAATAAAATATCTAAGAACACTTTATCATGAAAAAATCAAATAAGTTATAAGGGGAGGAAAAACGAAAGAAAGAAAGGAATGAAAGAGAGAAGGAACGGAAAAATAAAGAATGACGAAAAGAATGAAAGGAAGAAAGCAAAGAAGGGAAAAAGGGCAACAAAGAAAGGAGGAAGAGAAAGAAGAGAAATAGAACAGAACTAATAAGGAAGGGAAAAAGGAACAGAAAAAAGAAAAAATGAAAAAAAAATAAAAAACGGAGAGGAAAAGAATGCAAGCAAGTAAGAAAGAAAGAAATCACAAATAAAGAGCAACATCAAAGTGGATGAACAATGACTGAGCATTTAAAACGCTAACAAACTTCAACCTTTCCAGAAACCACAAATGTGGAATGGTACCTTTAAAAAAATTGCTCGACACAGAAAGCTATGAAATTCAGGAATTTAAAGCTACAGTGGAACTGCCAGCGAAGCACAACAGGATGGTAGGAATTCCAACGCACAAAGACAAATTGAACTTCATCGCTGCTTACAATGAAGAGAAATTTTCGCAATGTTCTTGGCGAGAAGTTCTGGCGTCATCCGTAAATGCATTTGCAATTTGGTGGATGATTCAAGTTCATACACTACGCCACGACGTCAATTGATTTTCAAAAAAAAAAAGAAGAAAACTCAGAAAAAGTGGAAGGAAAGGTCTCAGGAGACTGCAGCCGGCCGGTAAAGGAGATCTCTTCCACTTCGATAAAGCGTGATAAAAATGAGAGGTTGGGAAAGGAAATGAAGTGATCATAGTACTTTATAAACAAAATGTGTCAACTGAGTAAACGAGAATCATTGTGATCATTGATGAGTCAGTCTACTCCTGCGAAGAAAGGCATTGATACCACTTGTGAAGAAAGACATTCCATACCGAGGTTAAATAAAATACGGTACTGAGGATGTTGTCAGTCCTCACCATTCAAAGTTCAAAAAAGCCGTTAATTGACAGGATGAAGCACAAACTAATAAACTAACTTTCACCACATTAAATTTGGATCACATTGGTGTTCCGAAACTGAACTGTCAACTTTTTAATGGGCTTACAAAACTGTTAGAGGCCCTGCTAAACTGCATACACCCGACTATGGTTCCAGTTACTCGGAGACCAAGATGAACATGGTGATAGAGCTTCATACCACTCGTGAACAAATTCGTTTATCATGACAATGGATTCTTGCGTGCTGATGAGATCGTGCGAATTCCAGTCGACGTGCCGTTCCTTTTCAATAAAAAAACTATCTAGCTTCTGATCATCGATCTCACAGTTTTGTTCATCTAGATGGATAGATTTATTTTAAGTGTCATGCTCATGACGTTGTGTCAAGTGAATCTGAAGGCTTTCTCGTGTTCAAGCAACTGTGCAACACCAAAATTAGTGACATATTTGTGAAGGCAAGCGAAGAGGGTCCAACGGCTGCGTGAAAAACAGGACATCCTTCATGTTCTTATCTTTCATCTCCATACTTCCTATTTCACTTAAACCAAAAAAAAATCCCAGAAACCCGAATATCTATCCCAAAAACCAATACCAGGATTCAACGTCGTCCTGGTATTAGACTAGTCCTATGGTGGCCAATCTCCCTTTGATCTACAGGGACGGCGCGACTACCCGTAGTGGTGACGACCTGGGGCAAACTTTGCCTAGGCTGATTCCGGAACTTCAAGGAACCACAACGACCAAACCAGCAAGACTCCGAAAAGTGAAAACTTTGCTGGAGCCCGCAAAACTAGTGAGGACGGGCTATCCAAGTATCCAAGTATCTTTCTTGGGTCATCTTGCTCACCTCTGATCTCAAGCAATTTTTCATGTTGGCAATTCACATTTGAGAAATACAACTGCAAAATTTGCCAATGATTTGTTTTTGAGAGTAAATGGGTGCTATCAATCGCACTACTACTGATATACTGAGAATTAGATGATCTCAGGGATGACCACACAAGACCCTCCCTGATTCTTGTAAAGATTAGATCAGATTAGGGATGTTCCATTGTCGAGCGTTTCAATCTTGAATGGCCGCCACTTATCAGAATCATTTTTCATAAAAATACAAAAGAGGCCCTCCGCCATGGATTATGGAGTACTTGACTATTAAGACCTAATCTTTTTTTGAAAGAAGGCGGCAGAGACTAGTGAGGAAGTAGCATTCGCATGCAATTTAGCAACAGTGGAGGATTTTTGGAAATGAACGATAAAAGCACCTAAACTACGAAAACAGAATGTTTTGATAGATAGTAGATGCCTGTTTGATTCCTATAGTTCGTTGTTTATTGACATCATACATTTCTCATTGGGTCATATTTCATTCGTTCGCATCATGACACTTGGTTCTAACTTACTGTGAAAAAAAATAACCAATTAGTCTTCGCAGAAATGTATTCGATGGATGATAAAGGAAAGAATTACTGGAAACCATGAAGGGAAAACCTGCACTTGTCTTAGCTTGGGTGCAAAGGAGAACCCTGAATGACAATTCAGAAAAGCAAAGAACTTGGTATGAGTCATTTAGAACCAGTCTAAAGTTAGTTAGACCAACGCATGGTAAACAAGGCCTCTTTAGTTGCACAGCGAGCAATAGTGCGCAGGATTTCTCGTGAAAACTGCTGTCATCCTGAAACTGTCAGGATTCTCTTTCTCATTTAACTGAAAACCTCTTATAAGCGTTACAAATCATTTATTCTAAGAGATAACTAGTTTTTAGTTTTACTCGATTACATATTATTTATTAATTAATTGTCGGTATCGTACTGCAACTAACCACTTTACCTGCTCATAGACACGCCCAGTGTATACAAAGTGCCTAATTCTCCATTTGAGTTATTTTTGTGGATAATCCTCATCTCTCTAGGCTCAAGAATGAGATTCTACTGCCATGAAGTTATAAACAGTATTGTCTTACAATGCTGCTGAGATATTTGCAAAACTCCGGACGGCAGGTGTTTGCGGTGCGAACGAACGCGCTTTGTGCTTTCCAGGGAGTAACGCGCTCACCACCACACCATGCGGGTCCTTCTTTTTGCCTGTATCTCAGCTAGTTCTATTGATCACTGCCATCAGCAATCACCCGTCAACGGAATTAATCTTGTCTTATTTAACAGCTTTTAATCTCAAAATCTGTTCTTATTTCCTATCTTCTATGATGACCACACAAGCAAACATGCTTCCTATTTGCCACCGAATATTCGGTACTACTCAATCTGTGGATGAATAAATGAAAGATTAAATGAGCCAATGAGCAAACATGCAATAATATCATAGCTATATCAATAGGTAAAAAACATGTAGCCAGAGCAGGCAAAGTTTAGTCTAGTTTAGTTTTTCAACACGAAATGTTGGAGTGCTCCTAATATCTTAACGAGAAGTTAGGACGAATGTCGTCGGTAGTCACAGAACTTTTCACCTGTCAAATAAAGGAAAGGATAAACACAATCGTTTGACGTTGAAAAATGATCCATAAGAAGGGAATCGATCACCTACGATATGGACCTATATGGAAGTTTCTTTGAATTAATTCACCATGATTCACTTTTAGTTCAGAAAGAAGAGCTGCAAAATGTTTTGCAACGAAGAACATCGCTCTCCGATTTGTTAGGATTTGCGGGAACTCCACATAGAAGGAATTCAAGGCTGACTCAAGGTAACAACAGACTCCAAAAAGTAGTCATGAGGATACCCTATGATCCGATGCCGACTACTAGAACCTCGAGTCTCATGTATGAAATAGAAATCGATACGATATTTAGGGGTTTTGATTTTTTTGACTATATCAATATTTATCTGTATCGCCACAGAAAATAGAAACTTTCATTATTTCTCAATAATATAAGCATAACGGCGGTACGGTAGGTTGATGAACAATTTCATAGAGGCGAGAATTCTAATAAAATTTCTTCTAATCTAAAATATTTCATAGTAAAGCTGATGTACACATTTTCTCCGGAAGAACCATTCAAATCGGATAGGGAAACATACGGAATTCCGAAAAGATTACTGTAGAAACGTCATCCGAGTAGAGTATCACAGTCACCGCAACTGCATGCCTCTTTATTGAATGAAACTGTACTGGTCTTTATGGAAGTGATAAAAGCGAATAAATGCTTTAAGACCTAAACCTTGGGTTACCAAGTGCTTTAAATTAAAGTCAAAACTCAAAAAAGCCATGTTATGGGTGATCAAAATGCTAGGGTAAGTTTTAGTCACTTTAATAAATGTTGACGAATTCAAGGATGAGGATGCGCTAAGAGTAATAAATGACTCCAGGAAATTCTACGTTCCAGAATTCGAAAATTAGAGCTATTTCAATAAGGAACAGCTTCTGAATCAACTTAAGCTAGATTACTGTTATGAACTGAATTCAGCAGGTTAATTTCTCAAAAGTTTCATTTTCCAAAAAAAAAGAAGAAACGAAATCTTCTCACTACCCCACCCTCCCCCCTACCCCACTTTCGTAGCTTTCCTAAAATTTGCTTCCACCAGATGTCGAATGGAAATGGATTCCACTTAAAACCCTACTTTTCTTAAAAAGTGATAATGAAGTGCAAAAACATAGTGGTCAGGAAATAAATCTGTTTCACGAAGTTGACTTTAGTAAAAGTACTACAGAAGTAAACAAAGGTGAACGGAATCACGAATAACACACATTGGACGAAGGCACAATAGATTGAAAAATCGATTAATATTAACGAAATAGCAAGACAGTTAAAAAGTATAACTAGTACAATGCCGATCAATAAGCTTTAGGTGAATAAGAGATGGAATCTAGAACACTTAATGAAGAAAAGGTGCTCTAAACTAATCCTTTCATTCTGATTGATAACTCTACTTAAGCCGCTAGCGGCTGCTTGAATGCTGTTCGGACAGACACCAATACTCGTGAATGGCAAAATATTTCTAAAACATCACTACTTCAGTTCGATATTCAAAGTCCAAAGCCCTTAAAAAAACTTCATCATTGTATTTCTATGCAAGTGTTCTTCTTGGGATCTCAATTCAGACAAGGCGTTGTCTTCCACAAACGGTGCGACTTAATCGTGCTTGATTCCAGAGGAACTGGGACAGATAACTTTACTTAAGAATGATCGAGTATTCGCTGTCGCATTCGCTTTAAACAGAGTAAGATGACCTTTGTAAAATTTCATGAAAGGGTGAGTAAAACTGAGAGTAACATGCCATAGTATTCGACTTATTTCCGTTCTAGAACAAAATTTGACACTATTGATCAGTTAAAGGAAATAAGTATGTAATAAGTTATTAAAGAAAAACGACGTTTCTTTAATGAGAGAGCACGGTAGGAACAAACGATCACGGTAACAGATTTACCTTCGTGCTTGTTGAAATCCTCATAGCTGTCAGTGCGACTGCCCTCTTGCAGTCGCGGCCTGACGGTTCCCGCAACTGACTTTGTCGGCTCCTGTCCGATCATCAATTCCAGAACCACACGGTTGTCCACCAACGCATCTGAATCAGAGTGAAAGGGTCGACAATATTTGGAACTACCCACTCAGTAAAGGAGACATTCTAGGGTTTATTTAAAATAGTGTAAAATGTAAAGCTAACTTGCAACTCAGCTGTGTTGAACCATAAAATTGTAAATATTTTAATTAAAGTTGGAGTTCACCGAATTTGGGCTTCGAACCCGCGATTACCCTTTCTGAGAGCTCAAGTGTTATACACAACACAATAACCGAAGCCCTTGCTTTGCCATTCTTTCAGCCAGTTTTTTTATTCTAACAATGTTACCAGCAATCAACGTTACTCGTCAACGAGAATGCTTACCGCCCAGCACCTAAGTCAATTGCGGGTTCGAAGTCAAGCCGTGTTTCCGAATTTCGCTGACCCAGCATCCTTATGCTTGTATTTTACATAGTGCACTGTCATAAAAAAAGAATAGGCATAAATAAAAATTAAACGTGGTAAAGCAAGACTATGGCACAACATGAAGACTTTAGACAAAACGTAAAGTACTTTTCGAAGTTCAGTTTTTGAAGACGACCAACGTTAGGTTAAAGTTAGAAGTACTGAAATCAGTATTCAAAATCAAGCATGGATTTCCTTCACATAAAGGATCTCGGGCCGAACCAAGAACAGTTGAACACTACATTATATTTGCTCGGAGTTTCAGATGGATTCAGGGAATGCACTTCCTATATTTCAGCTGCAGCAGATTCACTTATACTTTCAATATGGACGTAATCGTATTCAAGCAAGGGAGTACTTCCATGCACGAGGTAGTATTCCGAACGGGGATTTGGTGAAAAGTTAGAAATCAAGTAAATGGGAAGCATATAGCAAGCGATTCGGATTCGTCTCCAACACATTAAACCTAGGTCGACTTGAGTGGAGTACGACAGGTTACCCATGAAATTTCGTAGCAAAAATAGTGAAAATAAATGCGGTCGTACGAAGAGTATTATGTTCTTCTACTCCTTTATGTAGTTGGCCTCAGTGGGAATTCCTACCTCATATTAAGGAGTAACCGAGACTTTCTCAGCGCTCACTGGGTCATTGGCGACGTATAAGAGATAGAATACAAAAATAGGACGGAAGTTGCACAGTAGAAAAATTCCGCGCAGTAAACAGAATGTTTCCAAGAAACCGTCTCAGTGAAAGTACACACATAAATAAATCATCCTCTAATGAAATTTAGATCTCTTATAGGAAAAAACTAAAATTGACATGAACTTGTTTACTTTAGAAGAAGCGAAGAGGAATGAATGTCCTCATTATGTCATTCAAATCGACAACAACTTGTTTATTTTAAACGGACTGAAAGAACTGTGTGCCTCCATAATATCGCTACGTTTGTTTAAAAATGGAGCTATCGTAGAACATATTGAGTATATTTAAATAAACATATTAAATATGTAAGTACGCAATATAAACGAGCATATTAAACATAATAATAAATATTCGTATAACAACATTTTAAAATTTGTAATTAAAATTCAAAGAAAGTTTTATCTAAACCTGATAAAAAAGCAGGCTATTAGAGCTAAAAGTACACCGAAAGAAATCGCTTTGTACACACTGTAAGGACGCCTGTAGCGCAGTGGTCGGAGGCGCTCCTCAATACACAGGGATCGATACAGGCCTCTATAGCCTACCAAACCAACCTTTCCATCTCTACGGGAACGACAAATTGGCACCAGATTTGTCTGGAAGGATAGCAGCACTGGCGCGATACATCAGTAGGCTACCGTGGGTCATTGTAAAGGCCAGATATGCATTGAATCACCTCCAAATGATGGCTTAATGAAGTCGAATGCATGACGCATTCCTCAGGGATTGATCAACGCCGAGAGCTTTATCCTTTATTTTTTACTCATTGTAAACTGCAACTTATCATTTTCCAGCTATAAATGCGTTACCTCGAACACTTAGTAGGATGTTGAACATTGGCAACTACGTGGTAACTAAAGTTAAAATCGACACCATGAAAAGAGAAAATTCCGGAAGTTTCCCTTATCACTCCTCTCATAGACAGACAGTAAACAAACAGCCTACTGATGCCAATCTTCCGAATCCTCTTCACTCAACCGAAGATCGATAGCATATTGTTGTGGCAGTGAAGTAGAAAAGGGGAACAAAAAATAAAAAATCATTCAGCCAATCGGCCGTACAAAACGTAATTCTTCTTCATCGATCTCAGCGAATCTTAACAAATGGAACGGCTAATGTGATGATCGCGATGAAAACAATGTCGACGTCATTAATGTCTTTTCTTCTATTTCCTTCTGAACTGATAGTGATGTCCTTTGAAATCTTCCACTGGATAGAAATTCACTGTTGAATAAATAGTAGCAGGTAAGCTAGGATAAGATAGTACATTAAATACCAAGCAAAAAAGGCGACTGTATCCCAGTAAACTTTTTAATAAGACTACAGTGCTTAATCGGGCGACATATCGTTAAATTTTGACAAAAAAAGTAAAGGAATAGAAAATTCGTTAAGAATCCCAGGAGTTTCCGGAGTTTGGAGCTGAGATAACTGATATTAAACTAGTTGAGACGAATGAACTGCATCAGTTCGAGCTTGGTGAATTTCGTGACAATCAATGTGTGTGATGGGGTAACAGCTCGGGCTTAAAGTTACTGGAATCCCGTCCAAAAGTTAAAATATGACTATTCGTAAAAAATGGATCAAGAAAAAACTTCAACGGTACGGCTATAAGGAGAGGAAATCATAATTTTTTCGATTCAGCGTGAAACAAAAATATGAAATTTTTAAAAAGAAAACAAAGACAAATATTAAACAGCATAGGAAATAAAATAAACTATTGATGTGAAGACTCGAACCTGCAAAAATGAGATCGAGTTCTTCTTTGTGGAACAATAATGTCGTGCCTTTGGCCGATACGTCGAGTGCACAAGTGTTAATCTGACAACAGAACAGCACCGCACGTGCCTTACCGCTAAAACTTCAACTTAACGACAAAGAAACAAAGAAAAAGCAACTTTACAATAAGGAAATATTGAAATAAAACTGTTTTTGGCTAGAGGAACAATCAGAATAACAAAAGAAAGCGGCAAAGGGTAATGAGGGATATGCAGCCCCAACGCACAAAAGTTTACACCCAATATCGATAAATATATTGAAATTACTCTGAAATCAATCTGTTTAAAGCTTTGTTATTGAAGGTAAGAGTCTCAAACCGAAGGGTAAAATAGAATTAATATAAAAATTAAAAGCTAAATTTAGCTTGACAATGAAAGCAATTTAAATAGCGCTTTTATTGAAGCCCTATTGAAGTTCCAGCGAACACTTAATGAATGTCCTAATGTTGCGGTAAGAGCATTTATCGATTAGGAGTATCTGTTCAGCACGAAAGTTTATGAAGTACAATGGGATTACGGTAATACAAAATAGACCACTCACATCAGTTGATGACATTTGATGAGTACATCACCACGAAGTCGTAGTTCATGTTCGACATCAAATCGTAGGACATCTTTCGCGGTACTGTAATGAAAGTGTTTGGCTGAGTAGATCACATCTCAATTTGACCTTTCCAGGCTCTGAAGAAGGCGAAACCGCCGAAACGTCAGCAATTGTGTTCTAATAAATTCTATATTAACAACCTCGTGTCTGCTTATTGATGAAAAACATTGAATGTGAACATTATTGGAACGTCAAAGGTGGAGGCTCTAGTCAACACTTCTTGAGGAAGATGAAGATGTCGAAACGTTAGCCGAATAAAGCCTTGCAGCAACCATGTGTTAGCTTACTCATCTAAGAAACTATTGGTTTTAGATAAAGTTTTTCCATCGAGATAACCGTATAATTTAATGCTAACTACAAGCTTATTAATAGTATTTTCGATCAATGATTCCCGTGTGGAATGGCCGACGTAGAGTGTAGATTTACTTTTGATTCTTCGCAAATCTATGCTCGGATTACGGAGCTGAGGAAGAATAGTGGACATTTTAAAAGGCCATGTACAAGCTCAACTTCGTGAAGGTCATGTATGGAGCATCTCAATCCCACTACTCATATTGGAAGTCATCCGGGTAACTTCGTGGGAAAAGATTTTCCCCCACACGTATTTCTATTTCACACTTTACTGCTTCAGTCTCCTCATATGCTGCTCATATGTTATTGTCAAGTGAATTTTGAGATTTCATTACATGGGGTTTTCAAACCCGGATCAAAAATGGAATGAGTAGCGTAACCACTCAAATCATAAGAATGACACACAGAACGCTTGCAAAGTATATTGATATAAAATGTATATTAGCCAAATCAATACAGGCAGGATCCCGAAAACGTTGTAAAAATAGCAACCGTAAAAAGGTTATATAAACATTTTAGACAGTGGGCAAAGTCCTCGCAGTAAACGTTGACTCTGAACACGTTAGTGAAACCAAAACTGTAATGCATCCACGAACGTCTTTCCATTTTTACAAACACTGGAACCATCTACATACCAGAATGGTGTCATCCCTTAGAAAATGTCGTGATTTCGTTCAGAAAAAGAAGAAAGGAAAAATGAATGATTGACCAAAGAAAGTTTATTATGAGAGAAAGTGGACGGTAGACGAGTCAGCACTTCACTTAAAAATGACTGGAAAATATCTCAACCAAAATGGCACCGTTTGTCCATAACATGATTATTTGGAAAAGGCTTGACCGTCTTCTACGTATCACTACTAGGACACACTTCAACTATCAATATAACTAATAGACTATAGAATCAAAGGAGGATAAAATAGTTGGGTCTTGGCCAATCTCTGAGGGATGCATCATGCATTCAGCTCCATTCGTTAGATCACAATGGTGGCTGAATACATATTTAAGCCACACAATGACATGCAGCCTCCTACCGATGTATCAGCACAATACTTTTTGTCGTCCCATACAAAGACGAAGATTTGGCTGGCACGGGGTGTGGGATCGAAATAATGACCTTGTTCACACTATAGCGCATTTCTAAGCACTGAACTACACTTTTCCGAGCAAAAAGGATTATTAGATGGCAAGCAGACACAAAAAGCTGGGAAATCGTAATTGTTCACTAAATATAGTTATAAAAATTACTCTAAAAAGTTGGTTATAGGAAGAAAAAGCAAAAAAGGAGTGTAGAGGGATATATGAAAAACAAACACACTACAGTAATCACATCACCTTTAAAAAAGCGTTGGCACAGTCACGTACCATACACAGATTTTTGGGGCATTGGATAAAGATCCTATGTTACCTTCGTGACAATTCTACGCGAAAGCAAATGGCATGGCCTTCAAAGACAAATTTATTATCTTTTAGATTTAGGTGAGAATAGGAGAATAAGGTGACATTTCAGATAGAAAGGGTGTGGTTGGCTCTGAAGTAAACCAACGGCAGAACTAAAACGTGACAGGCGCTTCATAGTAAAGGTTATACGATCACATGGTTATTGACGCTCACTCCCAAATAAAAGCGATTGGAATGCACGACTATAAGAGTAATTATGTTCATTGGCAAAATAAGAAGCAACATGTGCAACTGCAGCTTACGAGTTAATTTGAAAATCGGGGTTTCGACAAAGTGGTGAACGAATTGACAGATGTAGATGAAAAAAGTTCGACAACAAGTGCTGATGGGGTTGATGCTACGACGGAAGTAGTTGGTGAAAAGCAGCACGACGACTTCAGCCCAATCCCAATCCACATATGCTTTTGCATAATCGATGCCGACGCCTCACATTCAAAGAATGCCTCCCAGTGGCGCCAATGTGTTGTCAGCCGGATAGCGACAATGCGTCCTCCGTCCACCACCCCCACCACCTAATTGCTCTGATTTGACTCGATAGAAACCCACACCGCAAGAGGGAAAACTACAAGGCAACCAACAGTCATAGTGAAACAAGACGACACGAACCGAAGGAACTTCTTCTCATAACTCTTTTAATATGTCTACCTTCCTCCAATTACATCTTTTACAGTGAGTTCTTACACCACCACTACTAGCTAATTGCTGTTATTCGACTCTATAGCAAGTCACACAGAATAGGGCTGACAACTCCAACATAGCCACTATGGTGCTGAGACATTTGCAAAAGTTGGACCCCAAGCCAGATCGAACGGCGATTACAGTTTCCGGCCCACGTGCTACGCAAGGCACCACTGAGGCTCTTGCCTCGCTTTTCTCTCAGCTAGTTTTCTACCTAACGGTAGTAGTCCTGAAAGCACAAATCGTCATTGAACCTAGTTAGAAGAGATAAATAAAGCAAAAAGCTCAATGGTGCCGTGTGCAACTCGTGAGGGCTAGGAAATGGTAATAGAGTTTCGATCTGGTCTGCAGTACAAGTTTCGCAAATACTTCAGCATCTTGGTGGTTATGCATAATACCTTGCCGTGGAAAATAATAATACGCAGTAAAACAAAAGTCAACATCGTGAACTCCAAAATAACCAGTAAACATTGTGAAACAAGACGACGGTAGCCGAAGGATAAAGGATAATTAATTAAGCATCGTTGGAGGTGATTGATTGAATGCATATCTGAACTTTACAATGACTAGCGGCGGCCTGGACGTATCGAGCCAGTGCTGCTATCCTCCCAAGCAAGTCTGCTAGCAATTTACCGAACTCAGAGAGATGGAAGGCTTGAGGATCATAGGCGCGGAATCGACTCCAAGTGTGTGTCTCAGTAGCACCCTCAGCCACTGCGCCACACGCGCAAATGGTTGCCGAAGGAACTTCTAATTCTTCTAATCGCTTTTTTACTTTGTCCAGCTTGCTTTGATTCTATCATTTCAAAGTTCTTTCCATGCCATAACTTTCATAACCACTGAGCATTGTAAGCATACCTCACAGTGTAGATATTATATTTGTTTGAATCGACTCCGTTTAGAGTTCTTTAAATAAAGAGTTCATACTTCGACTACTTTTCATACGATCAAGAGTATTTTTCCATGGAATTAACTGAGAACAGTGGAAAATAAAACAGGAAACTGTAAAAAAAAAAAGAAAGGTGAAAAAACAACATTTAAAAAAGAATATTATCTTGAAAATGGCCTGTTAAAAATGGGCAGGTCGTAAATGTAATTGTTTCCTTTTCTACACATATTCATTTTTAGGATTTTCAACAACCTGACAAAATGAATCCTCCTAACGGCTTCCCGCCTCATCGTGGCTGAAAGAAGTTCCCGCGTGTCGGGTTGCGATGTACACCAAGGGATTCATCCCCTTGACAGGGCTTCCCAAGCTGAAAAGGAGGCCGACGTTTCCATCAGAAAGCCCAGTTAGGAGTGAATCAATCCCAGGATCCGTTACCGTCCTGGCACCAAACTAGTCGCATGGTAGCAAATCTCCTTCTGATCCACAACGGCGGCGACCGCCTATGGCGGTGGCGAGTAGGAGCTGACTTTTGCCAGGCTGACCTCGGGCATCCAGGGAACCACAGTGGCTAAACCACCAAAACTCCGAAAAAACGGAGATTATGCCGGAAACCGCACAAAGGATGGGCCATCAAAGTATCGAATTATCAAAATAAGTAAGACAAAATCAATAGAACCGCAGTTCGATTAACGAACCCAATTCAAATGCGTCTCTCATATGAAAAGCATTTTTAGTTTCACAACCAGAAACAGTTCAATTTTCGTGAAATTCTTAACTACTGCGGAAAAAATAGGTCCGTTAAGACAATGCCGAATCAGCAAACGGTTCTTGACAACTAATACGTACACCTAGAACGGGTCTGACAGAGGTCCTGCTTTATGTTTTTTGGAATATGGAAGTACTCGTCTAATCTTAGAATTAAACAAAGGCAATCAACTCAAAGATCTTTGTTCCACGGTTACAAATGTACGAAGTTAGCTAACTTGTAAAGCCTATTGGAATCCACAGAAAAGAGTGATTCCACAATCGCACAACGAGCAATTCCAAACATCACATCGTCATGTTAATCACAAGATTGAGCTCAAAGAACTTTGAAGAGACGTTTTTTCTGCCACATCATCTCCAATATCCCATTTCTTGACTACTATTTCTTATAATCAGGCAACGCCTGTTGCGTAAAAAATACTGAGGTGAAAATAATCCCACATTTTCCACGCCCCATGTTTTTTTCTTCAAGTTCTAAACTTCATGATTACTGAAATAGGGAACTGAGGGGTTATTTTAAAAAAGTGATCGAAAATGGATTCGAACACCTAACTCACTAAAGTTGGAAACAACAACCGAACATTCTTTTTCTTCGTAAACGTTCTCTAAAAGTTTTCTTATTCCCCAATAATTTACAAAAATTAAGGAATTATGTCTGGAGTAATACACTGAAATATGTGAACTATGTATTCACTTTTTTACTTATTGCTCGTCCTTTTTCATAGCAGGTTATGATGTAAAGTATAACTAAAAAGATGCTGAGATATTAAAAATCGATAAAGATATATTATAAGGGAAAACAAACGACCCGCATGTCAAAGCGGTGAACGCGTTAACCCCGGAAACGGTAATAGCGAGTTCGTTTCCCATCGCATACACCTACGGTAGGGAGTTTTGCAAGTATCTCAGTATCATTGTAGTTATGTGAACTATGCAGTGAGTAAAAGCCACATTCTCCGAATATTAGGACAAAATCCTTGTTCTTGCTTGTCCCAGGATGATAAGAACTATTTGCCTTCTTCATTAAACTCGTCAGAATCATGGAATGGAATAACTTATTTTAAAAAAAACTCTGCAGTTTCTGGACCAGTTGCAAGGCGGCCATGGGTTTGATAGGCATATTTCCTTCTGATTGCATTTACTGGAGATCCTATCGCAAAGTGAAACTATGGAGATGAAGTTATTCATTACTTTGACAAAAAACACCATTAGATTTATAAACAAACGACTTGCGAGTTTCCTTAAATTTGTTCTCAAATTTCTTGCTTACAGAATACTTAATGAGTTTCCGTTCGTCAGTGATCGAATGATGGATGGTTTTAATTCTGTTCCAAAATAATCAGCCTAACCACATTTTTGAACGAAAATGGAAGACTCAAAGAGTAGATACCTAAGGAAGGAAAAGATATTATGTTAATAAACTATGAAATTAGAAGCTCAGCGAAGCTTTTTTAAAATTGCGAGTTCAGTTCAGTCGGTGCCAAGAAGGCCCATGTAGAAGTATGAACCCACGTTGGTAAAGTATGGTAGACAGGTTGCAGCCGCTCGTAGATCTTAAACGAAAGCACCCGCCCGGCTAGGCGTGATACCGTAATCCGATGTAGGTAGATTGGAGCAGGGTTCACACGGATCCTACCGGATAACAACGATGAGAAATACACAATATACCTAAAAAAAACCATGTTTTTGATGATTTCATCAAAAATGTTGTGCTATAGAAATATTTAAAAACAGAAACAACATCCTAATATAGCAAAAAGAGAAGCTCCGCACAGAAAATTGATTGCTTACGTGAAATTAAAACTTGACAAAAACCAAGAATTAAACGGTATTTTAAAAGGGATAAAGAGCTCTCATGACTACTGCCGTAGTTAAAATGAACAAGGAAGGGAAGTCAGCAAAAAAAGAGATGAATTGACAGAAAATAGTCTGCATTTCGAATTCTGCCTATGTTCCTTAAATAGTGCATCGAGGCGTTACGCTCAAAAATGGGTGTATTTTGTCACGGATGGGTTTAGTGCTCGCCTCATATGAGAAGGTTGTCCGTTGGTGCCCATGTACTTGTCGGCGAATCGCTTCATGTCGAAACGTTCCTCGACGTATTCCTCACTGAAATACAACCACTAGTGAATTACGTTTGCATTCATATTTGATTAGCCCGTTTTCGCCTTAGATATCAAAATAATCATGTGGATCCCTACATAACTCCCATTTGACAGAAAATTCCCTAGCTGAGTAAATTTATCTTTTCCTGGAGTTTCGAAAATGTTACTGGAGTTCTGTCAATTCATCACCATTTGTCAGCTAACTTTACTCTTCTCAGAACAACAATGTCTCCAGACAGTGGCTTACTTTTACTTGACGTAACGGATGGGATTGTGGAACGCAGTCTCATCTGAGGTAACCGAGACATTGGGTGGAATCTCCGTTGCACATCGCGATTCGGCATTCACGAACACATCAATAGTCGTTTGAACAACATTTGAAGAGAAACATATTTAGACCTAATACCTTCGTATTCTTTCCTTGATAAGCTTACACAAGGTTGATAGCAATCGTTATTTGGCTAACATTTTGAAGTCTTCGTCTTCATCAGAGCCGAAGAACCGAGTCCATGGGCCACAGAAAGAATATATGCTGGTTACTTATGCCGACGTCAAAGGAACGTCGGTTTTGGAATATAATATCTTCCCACGCACCGCATACATCAATGGTCCTCAGAACGGAGCAATAATATTGAAACAGAAAATTATGAATTTAAATGCTTTCAATTCTAGTTGCTGTTTATTTTTCCATGCCAAGATACGATGCAAACTATTATCACAAAAATGAAGAGGTATGAGCAAAGCTGGGAAGCTCAGTCGGACTTGTTATCCACGATTACCTTTACCGAGGACTCACATGCTATCCACCACACTGACCGAAGTCTTTGCTTTGACTCTCTCTCGGCCATGTTTTCACCGGAAGCGCACTGATGTAGTGTATCGAAATAGTAAGTCCACGCTAAGGGAAATCGCGGAACTGAAGGACAGCCGAGATTGCGAGTTTTGCTTATATCTCAGCATCCCTATAACTCTATAAACTTAAGCCTATCATTTACATAGAATTCCAAATTTCCTAGAGACAGAAAAAATTGCTTTGCCTTAGAAAAACTATATTTGAAACCCCTGGACAAAGTAGAGATAAGCTCCTATTTTTTCAAAGAAAAAAAATTAGTCACAGATTCTTCTGGACACTCTAAAGTTATATTTCCCCTCTCTTTATGGAGTGTGCGTAGCGTAGTGGTTAAAGGTGCGCTGCAATACACATGGTATCAATCCCTCAACAAATTGGTACCAGACTTACCTAGGAGGATAGCAACACTGGCTGGATACATCAATAGGCCACTGCGAGTCATTGTAAAGGTCAGATATGCATTCAGTCACCTCTAACGATGCTTGACGACGTCGAGTGCATGGTGCATCTCTCAGGGATTGATCAACGCCGACAGCACTACCCTTTTTTTATCCTCTCTTAGAAAGGTCAATACAGATTAAAGAACAGATTCTTAGATGCTAAAGGAGAGAAAATGTGGTTCCAAAAAGGTGGTAAAGTTCTTCTTCGTGACTGAAAAAATGATGTGAAGCACGCATTTATGATATGTTTACTGCATTGTTTGAAAATTTCAGTATCATAGAAAGATTTCCTACTGGTGTTTCGTTGAATACGTCGATGAGGTTTCCCCATCACTCTTTCGAATAGTACTAGATTAGACGTCGTCGAAGTACTAGATTATTCAAAATCGAAACCATCGCTGCAGAAATTTTACGATCGCAAACGAATGGTGCACTCTCTACACAAGAAAAAAAGGATACTCCCAGAGGTTTCGGATAATATGTAAGATTTTAGGAGTAATAAATTCGCATGACCCAAATGAATATGGAAGGATTTTTGGCTTTTTACGGTACTGCACCAGAAATGTGATACTTTTCGCTTCCCATGTGGAAAGCTGGTGTATACACGATTAGTCCATGACTAACGACATCCCAACAAGTAGCACAGCAGATTGCTCAGTTACTTTTTACTTCATACATAAATCATTTGAACCAAGAAGTTCTTTTTTACACAATCTTGGTGACATAAAGTCCATTAAAGGTGGTAATAAATGATTGCATCAGGAATGGTGTCACAATGATAAGCAAGAATTTAGCCTTCCTTCAAAGTTTTGCAAATATCTTAGCTTCATTTCTGTGATCTTATAAACTGATCTTCTTAAGCTGACGCGAAGTCGCTACAGGTCTTCGTTGTCGTTGTCGTTGTTTTTGATGTTGTTGGTCGATGATTGACGTTTCGGCGAGACCAACACCATTAAAAACAACGACAACGACAACGAAGACCTGTACCAATCTTGCGTCAGCTTAAGGAGATCAGTTTATAAGATCATATAAATAAATATATCAGCTATCTATGACGAGGTCTATAGAAAGTCGGTCTTTCGAGCTATCTTAGCTTCGTTTTGGTTGTCTTCCTCTAGTTTCTTCAAGTAGTCACCATTTTCTTTCAATGAGTTGCAATTATTTTATGCAGTCTTTATAAAATTTCAACAGAGTGAGATAGAACAAGAGAAGACAAACCAACTGAACTCACTTGCTGCAGATTGCGTTGTAGTGCATGAAGGCTGACAATACCAGCGCAGCCCGACTTCGGTGACCCTTAAATGACTAGTACTGTGGGCATGTTGTACTTACATAAGTAATACTTATATCTAAAGAACGATCAGCCCTCTTAGCACCTAATAAGTTGACTATCAAATCTAACTTTGAATAAACAAATAGTGCTCAAAAGGTTAGTTCTATGGATGACGACTATGTGGGAAAACAGGTAAAATTATGCTGCGGACTTGGTGTCACATGATGGGTGGCTGGGCGCCTAAGTATTCATGAAAGCAATCCTAATGGATTGCCAATTTTATGTAGTTTAAGAGACATAACGAGGAGGACTTTGAAGCACGTGTCACGATCCTCGCGCAGGAATCAAGAACACAAGCGCGCAAAACTCTCGAGGCATTATGGATTAATTCCAGAAATCCGAAAATGAACCGCAGGGAAGAATGCCTGATTATCACGCATGATATTGGCCAGTACACAAACCTGTTATTTTGATGGGAGGGGCACATTACGCTTCCATGTGAATTCTGTGCGGTTGGTCTTCACGCGACATGCTTAGTGGAAACCTCATAGAAAGCGGTGAGTGTGCAAAGCTGTGTTCAATGTGATTGAAATCTTGGTTCAGAATTTCTTTGTTTGGTTATAGAAGTGTCTGGCCGAGTAGATTGCTATCAACTTGACCTTCCAGGCTCTAAGGAAGGCGAAATCCGCCGAAGCGCCAACTTATTGGTGAATAAAGAATAAAAATAACACCTCGCGTTTGCTCAACAAAAATACGAAGAATTACGTGATCAATGCCGAGGTTAATAAAAAGTCGGTCATGAGAGTTTATTTACCTTGTTGGCCAACCTGGTTCATCACTAACGTGTACTATTTTAAAGGGGAAAAAACGATTTGTCTGTCATTCTGTTGAGCTTAAGTTGAGTCAGGCCAGAACGTAGGTATTGCATCCCCAACCACCGTGCTCCTCTCACGTAGACTGAGTAACGACTATAAAGAGCTAAATTGCAAGGGAATATAGATAATATTTGATCGGCACCTATTGAAGAAGAGTTACGTGGTTGCCAGCACAATTCCTAACAGTGTTTTATATACTTGGGCATAATCTTTCACCTATATTTGCGAGAAAGCCATTCGAAGGTGCTACACCTATGAAAACGAAAGTATATTTTCAGCACTGCGCCTAGGCCCGTTTTCAAAATTACGGTAAGTACAGCTAGGTGTTACCTGTAGCTGAACTAACTTAAGAAAATACTAGAACGATCATACAGCTTCTTCAGCAGACTCATATCGTCATTCTCGATGGATTTGAAGACTTACTTTGCAGTGAATCACAATCACGTTTCGGTTGTTCGCCAAGAGCCACTGCTCGAACTGTTTGCAAATGGCGCACAGTCGGTCGAGAGGCGGGGCTAATCGCGCAGGCCACCCACTGTTCTCCGCCGCTAAACACCGGGTTAAGTCGTGACGTGGTCGTGACACATTCCATACCTGAACTTCAAGATCTTTCATCTGAACCACTAATTTTACGCAACCAGTGGAAAAAAATATTAAATGGTGGAAAAAAAGTAGAAAACAATGAAAGATTTGAAATGAAATGTTGGAAAAAAAAGTTATGAAGAAGTAGCATAATTTATTCGTGGAGTATTCATTGGCAACACATTAATCTAACTATTTATGTATAAATCCTACCTTATAGTGCTCAAAATGTTTTGTTTTCAATTCCAAAGCTGCATTCTTTAGAGAATCGACGTACGCCTTCTCGCTACCGTCTTCGGGGGAGCAGAGCGCTAAAACCAAACGATACACGAGAAAATATCCATTACGAACCCTCAGCAAAAAGACCAAAATAAGCTTCTTCTCTACAAAAACCATTTTGGAAGAGTTCCTGTTGCAGAAATCCTTGAAAGAATTGATTGTTTGCCTTTCCCTTGTGCTGCCACGGATCTCCCTCACATGAGAGATCTCGAGCCGGTTAGTCGCGATGCTACGTGGCGCGTCCCCAGGTGGAGGATAGGAGATTAATCGCGAACCAAAAGCGACCTCTGCTTCCCTGAGACGTAGGTGGACCCAGGAGATAGACTCCCTATTTCTGCTGCGCTGATTTGGCATATGCTTTCTGTATTTGCTAGGCGTATTCATGCATGTGTGTGTGGGTGTGTTCTTGCTTATGCAAATTGTATTCTAGGAAACAATTCGGCAAAAGTCTGCAATCAAGTGACTGGCAAGTACATGGCAAGCGGTTAGCAGTCGCCACCAACAAATAAGCTCCATGTCCGCTCTGGGAGAGACTGGCTGGCTACCCATGGGTATACCTAGCCTCCACGTTCAAAGCTCAGCAAGCTATACGTGGGTATCAAAAATGCTAAACACAGTAAAAAAAAAACGGGCCTCATTCCCCTGACCCCGAAAGAGCCCCCAATTTCGCAGCGTTGGGTAGGACGAGTACGGAGAGGCTACTAAAATCTCAAGTCCAATGGAAGCTGCCTGGATTACAAGAAACTATGGTGACTATCTGTACCTACAATGCACGTACACTTGCATCCGAGTCCTCGATAGAAGACTTGCTCATGCAAGCAAGAAGGATAAAGTACGACGTCATCGGCCTGACCAAGACGAGACTACGCCACCCTTTCAACGCTGTCAATGACAACTGTTCCTCGGAACATGCCACAGTTGAAGCGTCGGCGGCGTCAGCGTCCTCGTCAACACGACTTTGTCCATGAACATCGACTCATTCGAACAACGTACAACCCAAATGGAACGCTTACGATTAAAAAGACGTGGATCAATTCTGGCTTTGACAACGTTCGTCGTTTACGCGCCGACATCAAACTATAACGAAGAAGTCGAAGCGTTCTATATGGAATTGGAAAAATGCAGAGAAGGCCACACATTCTTCAAGGTCATCATTGGAGATTTCAACGGCAAGACTGGACCAAGAAAAACGTTTGAAGAACGTCACGTTGAGACCCACGGATTAGAATGGAACGAACAGGGTGAGCGGCTGCCTGAGTTTATCATGGCGACCAAGACAATCCATGGTAAGTCGCAATTCCAGAAGCCCCACACTCAACGCTGGACGTGGGAATCTCCCAATGGGGAGCACCACAACGAAATAGACTACATCATAGTAAATAGAAGGTTGTGTCTAACCGATGTCACTGTTGTCCCAAAATTTTATACAGGATCAGACCATAGTCTCCGTGCAAGATTCTATTTCTCGCTGAAAGGAGAAAAAGCCGCTAAATCCCAAAACCGAAATCCCAGAACCGCCGTAAACTGGGACTTGTTCAATTCATTAGTCAGCTGTTGGAAAGATGTCCCTGTCTATAACAACGACGAAGAATACGATCGCCTCATTCAACATCTTAACGTTAGCGCTATGAAAGCTGAGAGTTCGAAAGTCACCAAGAGACGTCTCTCTCTAGAAACCCTCGAGCTGGTACGCCAGCGTGGAAGCGCTCGAGCTGCAGGCAACCGCGAACTAACGTCCGAACTTGCAAAACAATGCACACAGGCGATAAAAGAAGATCTTAAAGAAAGAAGAGCAGCAGTAATAGCCGAAGCTGGGAAAAGCATTCGCAAAGCACAGCAAAGCTTCGCCAATTACAAGACCAAAATGATTGCACTCCGGCGCCCAGACGGAATAGTTACGGCGTCCAGAAAGGTAATGGAGAAAATCATTCATGAATACTACTCGAATCGCTTCGATAGCCACGTCCATCTTTCGTCATATGAAATAAAGGAGGATGGATATGTTGTACCGCCGGTTCTCCCTTCGAAATTTGACATGCCATTTCGTCGGTGAAAAATCGAACAGCATCAAGCCCGGACAGGATAAGACCAGAACACTTGAAGAATCTTCCGCCAGTCCTCGTAAACACACTGGCTCAGCTTCACATGTTACCTGTCTGAATGCAAGGTCTCTACTCAATCTAAAATCAGCAAGACCGCGTTATTGTACAAGAAGGGTGACCTACACGATATCGGCAACTTTCGGAGATAGTCTCCAACTCTACGCCGAACAGTCGAAGATAGAGTGGGCCGGACACGTAGTGCGTATGAATGGCAACCGATGACTGGATTCCTCGGGATGTCAAACGTAATGCAGGGAGACCACCGACCTGATGGTCAGAGTTTTTTACAAAGAGCCTTGAAAAAAGATATGATGCTCAACGAATCCCTGGAGCGAGCAGAACCCACTGGGCTACTCTTGCACGCGACAGCGAAAAATGGAAGATTTACTGGCGCCCGCTCGAGTCACTCGACGACCAACGGAACTACACGTGATACAGGTGATCCCTTGTGTTGAAGAAATGTCATCGTTAGAATGGAATTATAGTTCTCAATATTCTTGTTGAGCATACATGAGGTGTTACTTTATTATTTATTCCGTCATAGCTGACTTTTGGGCGGATTTCGCCTTCTTCAGAGCCTGGAAGGGTATATTGAAAGGCAATTTACTAAGTCAAACACTCCGATAACACAAACAGAAAGATGAAAATCTAAATTGCAATCACACTATGAACAGCTTCTCGAAGAAACCCACCGTTTATTACGCGCCTTCCACTGAAGAAGAAAAACCGATAAGAGTCCCATATGGTCGGTAAGTGCACTACTCGACATCAAAAGTCGATGCGAAGCTACGGAGCCAGATCACGTGTGATCTCCGCGCATCCTCCCTGCTGTTCATTCTGGCTTTTTGGTATTTATCCAAAAAACCTGTAGAAGTTTGCGCGTTGGTGTTTTGGCATCAATGCCGAGGTTAATAGAGAGTCAGTCGTGGAATTATAGTGTTGCACTAATCGCTAGCAAACCAGAATTCTCATTTTGACTTTATCCACAAGAAGATGAACCACCTTCTACATGTAGAATCACTGAAAGACGCCAAATAGTGAGAATGAGGACATTAGAAGCGACAATGAAAACAATCATGGAATTCAACTGCTGCAATTTATACACTCTCTGGACGAATTCGGGCGCATGTGGCACAGTGGTTGGAGGCACCACTGCGGCACAGACATGGAATCGATCTCCGCGCCCATGGCCCACCAAGCGTTCCATCCCTCCGGAGTCGGCAAATTGGTACTAGACTTGTCTGGGAGGGTAGCACTAGCTCGATACATCGGTATGCCACTGCGAGCCATTGTAAAGGCCAGATATGCATTCAATCACTTCCAGCGATACTTAATAAAGGCGGAAGCATGGCGCATCCCTTAGGGATTAATCAACTCCCAGAGCTTTACCCTTTATTTTATCCTAGACGAATTCAAACGTACAAACCAAATATTAAATAGTGTTGGAGATAGAGTTCAATGGAAAAGGAACGAAGCGTATATTTGGGCTGCTAGAGAGGTTACAGGTTCGCGGCAATATTGCTTGTCTTGCAAGCAAGGTGCTCAAGAACTTAAAAGTAAGTCTCCCTCCGTAGTCCCTGGCTGAACAGCGAACACTTCCTATGTGAGGAAAAGAGATTTAAACCGGGAATGTTGTCTTCAATGTTCCCACTATTGACGGTTTACTGGACTATGTGAAAAGATACTTTCTAAGCCCTGGTTTGCTGACAAGATGGTCATATAGTCGAATGAAACTTCTGAGCTGTAAACGACACCTGACTTTGATATAGCAGGCAACAGAACATGGCTCTGAATCATTTGGAGGAAAGGATACTACATGAAAAACTGCTCTAGTAAAACGGAACCACACAGCAGCATAGACCACCACATTACATAGATCAATCCAATGGAGGATTGAAGTAGAAAACAAAAAACAGCATGCGGAACTTTCGATTTTCTAAGCAAAGCTACCGACTAACTAAAACGATTGCGGAGCTTAGATACTTCGCTGAACAAACAATCCCTAAATGTATTACTGCTCTACTAAAACCTAATTTAACACTTTGATATCGCTGATAGTTGTGCGTCAAATCCACAGAACTTTCAATGAGATTCTTTCCAAAGATCAGGCCAGCGTATTTAATAAGCTATGTGTTGAAATTCGCAGACCTACCAATGAATGGGCTAGTTTCCCATTCGGCAACGTAAATTGAAATGTCAGTCGGCCAATCTTGGAGTAAGAAGAAGACAAATTAGGAAAAGAAAGAATCGTTGTGTTAGAAAATCGACCTCTTACAAGTCCTCCAATACAATTATATTCAACCAGCCACTGAATCGAGTGCTGTTCTAGATGGTCGCATCCAACCTATCGTACCTACAAAGAAATAACCACTTCTGTGGACGACAGCAGTGCGAAAAAAAGAAATGTCGAACCATGCGGAGTCATGGAAGGCGAGCTATTTGTCATCCTAAACAAGATTTTGCTCGATACGGTAGTTCTTTTTTTGACATAAGGTAAAAAATCATTCCAAATATTCAGCTCCGTGATTCGTCTTAGTACCTCGACTATCCATGTTTTATTTTTAGAATTTTCGGGATAACTAGGAATAGATAAGGAAACTCCACAGAAGAGCACGGATCTCTCAATTGTTCTTCTTAGAGCTTTGGAAAAAAAAACTATAAACAATCAGAGAAGTCGTCCTCCGAGATGTTTACTTTCCTCAGTTCGTATGAATCAGCATCCAAAGTTGGGAATACGTATTTCGTACAATGACGCACCCCATGATATTTCTCAAATGTCATAGATTTAGGACAAGCATCCAAAAAAGTGTGAAACTTCACTGACTAGAAAGTTCAATGATTTCATGGAAGTTTTCAGTTCAATGCTTTTTCGGTGAGAGTCTTAAGTTAAAGAAGACAAAAGACTTCACCGGTGGTTATTTCTTATTGTGATTTTCTATAATCTATTATGTTCTGCTATCTTCTACTATTATCATTATCAGAATGCTCGAACATGGACATCCTGAGACTATAAAACAAGGAACTCTTCCTCGACCAACAAATTACCAGTCAGATGGAAACTGTGCTGGAGCATCCACGATCTTCCCAACGAGGACTCGGTTCCCAAGCAAAGTAAAAATCGACAGGTTTTGATCAAATCAGTATTAGCTACGACTTTGTGCCTTCAACATTACTGCAACCGAAACAAAATAAGCATCAAATCAAAGGAATGTGCTCCTATGAAAAGAATTTCACGTAGAAAAAAATGTCGTACCTATCACCCGGGACGTAACATACTGCAGTGTAAGTCCTTCATCGACCGGACAGCAACCAACCATGGGAGGATTCTAAAGAAAACCAGTCTTAAGTGACAAGGTACCATATGTCGGAAAGAAAAAAGCACTCAAAAAGGAAGGAAATCGGCAGGAAAATGCCAAAAACTCAGACGAACATGACGTGTAAACTTCAAATTAAGTGGGTAAACTAGTTTCCAGGAGATAGTTGTAAAGAAAACCCAGAAATTAACCAATGTAAAACAATGGAAACTGTCTGTGTGGATTCTGACCATAATCAAAATCAGTGATAGAACTCTATGCTGATGAATTTGAACCGTTGAAACAAAGGAAAAACAACACCTTTTTGTGGCAGTACCAACAATTACATTCCTCACTAACTGGAAAGCAACATGGCACATTGCGAAAGAATCCTAACAGCAAAAAAGAATGTTCGTTAAACGGAACTCATGCAGAAAATTGACAAAGTAGGAAGCGAACATTTCAATTCTCAAACAGCAATAGGTTTGTTGTAAGGTATTGATTAAACCGTTTAAAGAAACTCAGATATAAGACCTGGGCTCCAAGCCTTGCAAATCTCTCAGCATCATTGTGACTGTATTTCACATAAAACGAAACATATAATAGGCAGTAAATAAAAAATTAAACATATAATCAGCAGCGCTCCATTTTTTGCAACGGAACTATGAATATTTACGACAGCTAGCAACGAGTGATGAAATGGTAACTTGACCCGGTGATGAGAATTCAGGCTTACTTGAGGAAAAAAGAATTGCTCTATCAGACTAAATCGATAGAAGACAAAGCAACATGAAAGATATCTGATGGGAATTTTCGCAGACACAGAAGAGCAAAAGTCAGGTTTTTTGAGGCTACAATGGGTCAACGCCAACTCTGGCACGCCACTCGCCACGCTATCCCAGCAGTGCAAGCCAATTAGTGCGTCAGCTCTGGAAAGCGATCCGTGTCAACCAAGAGCCGATTGCTGACCGAGGAATAAAAAACGCCTTCCTTTTTTGGGTCTCAACATTTGGCCGTAAAATATGCATAAAGGAGTCGGGTTGATGTCATTGGTTTTTCATTGGCATCATAGTCCCACAACGAAATCCGACAAAATCCTTTATATTGACAGGCAGATCACATATTGTCGTGCGGCTGCCTTTATCAAATTTAACGTCCTTAAACGTATGTCGTATACAATGATAGAGAATAGCTATCATCTTATTCATGACAACACATATTATCTTTTTAAAATCGACTTCCATTTAACGTTGAGATGAATAACCGTTATTTCCTTAGAATGGATTTTAGTTTTTCCTACTTCGCTTTTTATTTCCCTGTTATTTATAATTTTTTATGTCTTATATTTTCTTTTGGCGTGTGTAGCGCAGTGGTCGGAGACGCCCTTCAACACACACACACACACACACACACACACACACACACACACACACACACACACACACACACACACACACACACGAACTCGATCCCCACGCCCGGCTCACCAAACCTTCCATCCCTAACAGGTCGGCAAATTAGTACCAGACTTCTCTGGAAGGATAGCAGCATAGGCTCGATACATGGGTAGGCTAACGCAAGTCATTCTAAAGGTCAGATATGCATACAATCACCTCCTACGATGGTTAATGAAGTGGTTAATGAAGTCGAATGCATGGCGCATCCTTCAGGGATTGATCAACGCCGAGCTTTAACCTTTATCCTTTTATGTTTTAGTTTTCGAAGCAATCCTGTGCTTTTTGTCATAAAATATTGTAAAATATTGGTTTCGCTTTTGGTAGTCACGGGCTCGAAGTCCAGCTAAGGTTACGAATTTTGTTCATGTCTTGCTACCACTTTCATATCGACGATTAGAAAACAGTGAAACGAATAAAATATGTTCTGGAGCTTAAATACCTAAGTAAGAACTACCCTTCATTAAGAATAAATCACAATTAAGTGCTTCAGAATCAAGCCGCTCTAACGTAATTCCCACTGGCACTCTGTAAAATCTGAGCGGATTCCACCTCATCGCAGAGTGTTCTTCACCCAAAATAAGGAATATTATCGTATTCAAAAGAAAAAAGGAAAGTTGGCCGATCTTCAATGTTGACAATACGCGCTATAATTAGCCCTCACCAATCCGATGAATCAGCCGTCAGCGGCGTCGAAATTTATAGTGCACATCAAAACGGAAATGGCGCCCTACGTTCTCTTGAATTTGAGTCCTTTAGTAGAATCCCGCTTCATCCATGGCATAAAAGTGATGACGATAAATAAAAATACACCCAATGTCGCTGAAAACTTTTGGAGTTTTCATGCAGAATTAATTTTTCTAGGTTACTGCTTCCAGAAAAATAAACGAATTTGAATTCAACTAAAAATTCTAACCATAAAAAATAGATATTGATCTTTACTGGATAAACGGAAAACAATCCGAGAAAAACCAAGTACCTCCTCAAGCAACGAAAAAATCGTCAAAATTTTTTGATGTTATATGATCCATTATCACATTTACTGTAAGGATCTCAGTCTTCCTCAAAGACCTTCGAAAAATTTGCGTGTTGTTTCGGCTACTGCTCGAGGGTTTCGTCGTCAATAATTTTCTAAATGATTGAGCTGAGGCGCAGCTGGTATAACAACCTTCATTTAGTCGAAGTTTCGGCGCACTCGCCTTCTTTAAAACCCCCTTGACCCGAGTCCATATTCCCAAGCACGCCTTTGTAGCGACAAAAGGGTTCGTTGTCGCATCATGTCGAAACCAGTGAAGGGAACCCCACTCGAATGAACAGCTTCACTCAGTAGTGCACTTTTAGATAGGACGGATGTTGGCCGATTCCTGTCATACAATACGATCTACTTTTTCGTGGGCAATGCATCGTCTTGCAGTCGCTACACCATTTGCTGACACGTAGCGTGGCAGTATTTTAAAAACCGACTTTTATTAAATCTTGGTAAGAAGAATCAATAAGTTTCTACATGACTGAGCTGATAACAGGTTGGTATAAAAAATTCGCAGTGCGCTGTCTACTGAATTCGACTCGATGTGATTACGACACCCACATAACAAGGACCAGCTTAGCTTAGGACCATCAAATGCGATCAACGCTGCTCCCGAGAAGGTGAAAGCACTAAAACGTTAGGCAAAAAAAAGATTGATGCTAACCTCGTTTTCGCTCATTCATGTAAAAATATTGATTATTTTTACCGGGGTTTAAAGGAAGTCGATTTCTAAGATTTTCTCTCCATTATGAATGTCGTAGAATGCTTGTCGAGTTGATCCTAGCAATCCTGGGGATACCCGAGATAGAGCGTTCCCACTTCGACTAGGGATGACTAATGTAAACGTAGAAGAAATGGGAAAAAATAGGTTTGCACGAAATCAATAATTGTGGTAAATAAAACGATGTTTGATATCCTTCTTAAGAAAAGAATGAGGAGAAAAATTAACGGAAAAAGTATATCATACGATCCGCTGGTAACAACAAAGCGCATTCACCTCCTCTGCAGAAGATTTTGTCATGCATGAAAACAGTTTTATTTTGCAATAGAGCAAAGTTTACTACACAAAGTGTTAGCCCATTGAAAACACTTGGATACTTGGATACCTGGACGGTCCATCTTCACGGGCTGTGCGGACCCCAGCACATATGCCAATCGTTCCTTTCTCTCGCAATCGTAGTCCATGGTGGTGGTCTTGTTCGAGCATGGTAGCCCTTGCGAGTCTCATGCCGTAATTCGCAAAACAACTGCAACTGCGAGTACAGCTGATTAACTTTGTTTATGAACACGTCCGCCTAACGTGTAAGTGGTCGCCCAAGGGGACGTTTGCATTCTCTTGGAGTCCACTCTACTGTTCTTTTCGTCCATCTGTCGTCTGTTCTTCTCATTGTGTGAGCGACCCATCTATGTTTCGCTGTTGATGTATAGTTTCCTGGATCTCGAAGATGTGACAGATTTCGAAAGTCTGAGCTTCGCATTACGGCTAGATATTAAGAGTGCCGATTATATTTCAAAAGACAACGCTCAAGCACTCTGTGAGTAGTGCGAAGCATTCCTGAAGTAGCTGAAGTATCAACCCACGTCTCTGCAGCATAACAGAGCGCTGGGAGGACCGTAGAATCGAAGAGATGAGCGCGGATTTCCGGGTCCTTCAGTTGGTCGGTGGCTTCTTTGAGAGGCCCAAATGCGGCCCAAGCTGCTTTCCTTCTTCTGTCTAGTTCCTCCTTCATATTGTTTTCCATATTCATCGATCGCCCAAGGTAAACGTACGAGGTGGTCTCTGCAATGAAAAAGCCATCTAATTTAATTCTTTCACCTTCTCACTATGTGTTTCCATGAATTGGGTCTTCTTTCGACTTATGCGAAGTGCGACCTTTTTCCCGCTTCATTGAGCTCGTTGATCATCACCTCTGCTCCGCTAGTACTTCTTGAGAAGATGACAATGTCGTCGGCAAAACGAACATTTGATAGGAATTTTCCACCAATACGTATGCCTTTCTCGTCACAATCGAGTGCCTTCATTATCCACTGCAGTGTGGCACTGAACAGTTTCGGCGATATTGTCTCGCTCTGTCGAACCCCTTTCCCTATGGCTATGGTAAGGTATCCGTTGGAAATAAGATTATCAAGTCCCATTTATTGTTGTGATGTTTTTCGTTAAGTCTCCAATATTTATTTGCAGGTTATTTCATCTAACATTGACATGACCTCATAGCCGTTTATGATTTTCTAATAAATTGATTGAGTTTCAACTTTCAAATGGTTTATCTTTTATGTATGTTTCACTCCCTACATGAGAATTCATCGAATGAAAAAATATCAACCATACTGATGCTGAGATATTCGCAAAACTTGGACCCCAAACCAGATCCAACCACGATTTCCCTTTCAGGGGTTTCGCGCATTACACACCGCGCCCGAAAAGAGAAATCGTGGTTCGATCTGGCCCGGGGTCTAGAATTTGCGAATATCTCAGAATCTATAATGCTGAGATATTTGCAATACTCCGGACCGGAGGTGTTTGCGGTGGGAAACGAACGCACTATTGCCCTTTCCGGGGGATAACGCGTTCACCACCATACTATGCGGGTCCTTCGTTTCGCCTGTCTCTCAGCTAGTTCTATCGATCAGTGCCGTCAGCAATCACCCGTCAACGGGATTGATCTGGGTAACCCAAATCGGCATTGCATCTAGTTAAGCTGGAACTATAGTTATAATCACAGTCTTAACCTTTTTATTCAATGCCTATTCTTTTTAATGGCAAGGTATGTTGCGAAATATAACTTCTATGATGCAGAGATATTTGCAAAACTCCGGACCGCAAGTGTTTGCGGTGGGGAACGAACGCGATACTGTCCTTTCCGGGGCGAAACGAAGGACCCGCATGGTGTGGTGGTGAACGCGTTACTCCTCGGGAAAGACAATAGCGCGTTCGTTCCCCACCGAAAACACCTGCGCTCCGGAGCTTTGCAAATATCTCAGCATTATAGAAGTTATATTTCGCAACATGCCCTGCCATTAAAAAAATAGGCAGTAATTAAAAAGGTTAAGATTATCTCAGAATCGTTGTGGTTGATTTCGCAAGTCGAGTTAACATAAGCGATGACTAAACCATTGTGCCCTAGGCGATTCACTTCCCCTTACACCTTTTCTCATGCTTTTCACATTAATCTCTTTTCTTTAAGTAGAAAACCCTAATGAGCAGCAGTACTAAGCAAATAGGTTGAGATAAGAAGACGATGGAAAGGTAGAGAGAATAAAAAGGAGGTATGAATATTGCGTAATTAGAAAACACTTCTGATGTTATAATTGATGGCAGCATTGCGATAAGGAATCCAGAGAACCGCATGAAGTTAGCGCTCCCTAGTAGACAGAGTACGTTGTGTGCATAAATCTCCGGATGTCGATTGATAACGATGGAAAAGTCTTAGTGAAGGATCACTAGCTCTCTAGAGAAGAGGAGTACGCTGCCAGTCAGAGAGGACTGCATTAACAACCAAGAAAAAATATGTATGCAGCTTCTACAAATCCGGAGAAATTTCCATCGCATTTCATATTTCGGCTATAGATGGACGCCTGCGCTCTTCAAGCAGGCGGCTCAAACATCAACCGAATCAACGTCGACGAGAAAACAACCGACATTATGAGCACACAAAGAAACTTTTACTGGATCAGAACGAATGTTAACCACGCCTTAAATTTTTCGACTCTTTCATGTTTCCTGAACGATTTCGCCGTTATGCGTAACAAATAGAGAAACTTTAAGGCAGACTCAAGCCATCAAACGGAAGGTTTTTTCTTCTGTTTTTACCTTTTTGGCATTCCCTAGGGGTTCTGGCTGCTTTTGAATTTCTCAAATTCGATAAGAAAAGTAGTCCAAACCGAAAACTTACGTCTAAAAAAACCAGAAAGATCTCACAAAACTAGCATGATTTGAAAAGTTGGAAAGAATCCGAAATGGCTACCAACCCACTCTTGTCATCTTTCACAATTGTTTTTTTTTGAAATCGAGAGGCAAATTGAATAATGGAGACATAGATTTCCTTAAACAGTTGTTCTCAAAAAAAAAATGGAGCGGAGATATTTGCGTTCATCAATTTATAAAGTCCTCTTTGGCGCGTCAGCTGAATAAACGTTATGGGCATGTCTGCACTTTGTGGGAAAGAAATTCTTAACACGCTCCTGTTATGTTCGACGTTTCACAGAAAGCTTTATTCTGAGCTCTGCATTGATCGCTTGCTTGCTACATTGAACTTTTATCCACTGCTTATTATTTTTTTATCATTGGAGGGTGTTATTTGAAATACAACCGCAGTGATTCTGAAAAATGAGCAAAACCTGGAATTCCAGGTGAGTTTCAAACCTGTAATTACCCTTTCTGGGAATCACGTGTTAGATAAGAAGAACGAGAAGATACGAATTCACTAATTTGCCTCTTAGAACGATATATCTTCTAAATGAATAGTTTGAGCTCTAAGACATTTTTTCATTTAATAGGTAAGTCGATGATTAAGTAACACCTTTCCTACCCATTCACCCATTTGCGAGAGCACTCCCTAGTCGTGATTGCAGCTGGTTGTAGAATGGAAGAGATTTCCCAACCTGTGACGAAGTTCTTTTCAAATCACGTCATTTTCTGGCCTTTATGTACTCATAGTTGGCCTTGCGAATGAGAATATTGAAGTTCTTAACAGCTCAAGAGAGCCTACTGGAAAATGAATCCTCCTATGTAGATAGCAACTCAATAGCCATGAACATTCCTACTGCAGGGGTAATTTATAGAGAGAATCATTATACTAATCATTATACATACTTCCACGTGATTTCTGTGCGGTTGGTCTCTACGTGACATACTTAGTGGAGACCTCATAGAGAGCGGCTCTGAAGAAGGCGAAATTCGCCGAAACGTCAGCTTAATCGTGAACAAAGAATAATAACACCTCGCGTTTGCTCAACAAAAATACGAACAAAATCTATAGAGAGATATTGAACGACTATTTAGTTAAAAATTAAAAAAACTTCTGCCACGACCGACTTTCTATTAACATCGGCATTGATCGAGTGAAAAAAAAACTTCTATTTTCTTAACATCAGTGTGTCATGAATATTAACCAAATTTTATAAATAGTTGAATAAAAAATAGAGAAAAAGCTATGAAGTAACGGATGACAGATATCCTGCCGGATTTTCACCTTCACCATCACGTCCTCTACCACCTCCGCCGTCAAATGGCGACAGGCAAAAGTTGACTTCAGCAGCCAAATACTTAACCTATCCTTTGGAAATGTACGGAATAAACCACTGTAGAAAAGCGAAATGTACACAGAACGCGCGCCTTTTAGCACAAGTGGGAGTGACCTACTAAAAATAAACACGTAAATATGCTCCGAAGGCAATGAGAGCTATAACTAACAAAAATCTTCTACGTGCATAAATTCTTGTCACAGTTTTGACTTAAAAACAACCAATGCGTTTCGAATTCATAGGAATACATAGAGAAACAAAGTTCTTGTGGATCTCCATTGTCTAATCGGTCTGGACACCATCTCGGAGGTGAGTTGCTTAGCTGCTAGTCTTATCGTACACGGATTTACTTCAGAATCATCCTGTGCAAAGGAAACCTCAACTAGAAAAGTTCACGTTCAATTCCCCCAGCCCGTTTGAGCCCTCAGTATAGAAGCCCATATCCTTGACGTCTTGACGTATTCTTGTCTCATTAAAGCCTCAAACAGACCTATACCTCTTTAACTTCATATCGCACACAACCAAAGCTTTGGCCAAAACATTTGATGGAGAGGGTTAAAAGAAACGCACTCAAACGTTTTACGTCAATAAAATCTAAGAAAAAACTTCTACAAACTCCTGTTACTACGACGTGCTTTTTTAAACGATGTATAACTTTTAAGATGGTGACAATAGCAAGCGCGTTCGTGAAAATGTTGACGCAATGAGACCCTACAAATAGCTTGAGGGGTAACGTCTTCTCATTGCTCTGGGAATCCCTCTGTCACTCTAATGATTTCTATGCAAATTTATCACAGTTAAAGGATTTTCCTCAAAAATTATTAGAGAATTCCTCTCATAAAACTGAACCGTAGAAAAAGTGTCAAGAAAAACAAAAAATCTAAGTTTCTAAAGGGGCGAATTAAAGTTGTTCACAACAGGTAGAATAAGAACAGGTCACCGGCGAATAATTTCAACCTTTGTAAACAAAAAAGGAGAGTTTGAAAAAAAAGTGATGGAATGGGAAAGCAAAAGATAGAGAAACTGATGAAGTTATACGAACATCGTAGAAGAGAGAAAATAGAACACTGAAAAGTGACTAGGAAGTCAGGAAGATTTTTTATCAGAAAGTTTAATACGAGAAGTTAAAAAAAACACTTAGCGAAAAAAACACCGCAATCATTGCCACTCCACTTGGATACATTGATGGCCCGTCTTTAATGGTTGCACGGGCACCAGCATAGTAATTTCCATTTTCCTGAGATTTACTGCTTTAGGCATTGTTGTTCCCTAGAGCTCCAAGGATAGCCTGGCCAAAGTTTGCCGCAAGTCACCACAACCACACGTAGTCGCAGCCCTTGTGGATCAGAGCGAGATTTGGCACCGTACGACTAGTTTAATACCAGGACGGTGGTGGATCCTGGTATTGGTTTACTCTTAGCTGGGCTTCCTGATGGTAACGCCGGACTCCTTTTCAACTTGGGAGACCTTGCTGGGGGATGAATCCACCAGCTGTACATCACAGCCCGACACCCAGGAACACCGCACAGCCACGGTGAAGCGGTAAACCGTTGGGAGTAGGCAGAATACTTCCACGCTCAAAGATTATTAATCCTCTACTAATTCACAAATTGGGATAGGACTAAGGGCAACCATTCTCTTAGAGGTGGAAATCGACTGCAGCTGACGGTTAAGCCCAAACCTTTGACCCACACGAAAATTTTTTCGGTCACATATTTATAATTTTCAAAACTAACCAACATTTAACCTCGCATAACTAGCAGATGTTTCTTTAGGTTATTAAGCCCACACGAGATCAGATCAGGTTCTACTCAGTTTAGCCTTCAGTTATATTTTTATAGTTTTAGTGTTGAGAATAGAATTCTTATACGTACCTCACGTTAGCTTAATAATCCAAGGAAATAAAATTAACGATTGGCGAAATAAGAGCTATATCGGCCGTACTAATCTACGCTGAGCAACCTGATAAGGAACAGTGGAGAAGTCGTGTATTTTTTATGATCTTCTTCTCTTTCGAGGGTTGAATATGATAAACAACAGAAAAGCTGAATATGTAGATTTTTCAGTGATAAGAGCACTATAACAAAAGACTCCATCAAGAAATACTGGCTCCTTTTGTAGGTCGTTAAATTACCGCTATTAGACTTTGGCACCTGTGCTTACTAGATGAGAGTTCAGCTTATCGCTCACCGGCTCTACATGGTTTCTTAAAAACACGATTTTTACATAAAGTATGTTTAAAATAAGAATTTGAAGAAGCGCAACAAACGATAATTTCTTGAGTTTCCGATGAGCAATCACGAGGTTGTTATTATGATGACGATGATGACGATGATGACGATGATGACGACGAAGACGACAACACTGTGTTTGTTGATCAAGAAAGTTTTACGCTATTTATAAGTGTCGAGGTTAATAGAAAGTCAACTCTAGGAATTACAATAAAATCTCTAAAATTTCAAAATCCATGGACAATTGCATCAACATTAACTATGCTTTCGAGAAATCTCACTTGGTCAAACACTTCACTGCAAGCCTTGATGCAAAGAAGGAAGGACAAAAACGATTTTCAGTTGCCGGGGATCGATCGGAACGAGAAAAGTTGTAGCTGGTGGGAAAAGAACCGTAAATTCCATTACCTTGCATTCCAATTTCCAGTACCCGTTATAAGCTAAGTTACTAAGTTGGAAGGCTTTAAAAAGCTTTTAGGCCTTTTAAGGGTCATAAGTTGATATAGGGCGCGTGTGACGCAGTGGTCCGGGGCACTCTGCAACACACACGTGAGAACGATCACCGTCAATGTGGTCCACCAAGCCTTCCAACTCTTCGGGGTCGGCAAATCGGGAAATTTGTACCAAACTTGTCTGAGAGGATGGCAGCACTGGCTTAATACATCGGTAGACCAGCGTGAGTCATTGTAAAGGCCACCAGATATGCCATTCAGTCACCTCCAACGATAGTTAATGAAGTCGAATGCATGGCGCTTCCCTCAGGGATTGATCAGCACAGATAACTTTATCCTTTGTTCTTTATGTAGATATGGTCACTAATTGTTACACCCAACTTTCCCGTAGGTCTAGCTATGGTAATTCTGAGAAGCTCCACTGCACTTAGACATATTAACGAACGTCGTAATGGACGTACAACTGAAGATTCGTTGTGTAATAAAGTCACTCGAGCTTATAAATCTGGCATTTTTATGTAGAGAATCGGCTAGGAGTAAACTTTTATCGTAACAGAGAACGTAACAATTCGCCTTCACAATCGTCGCCGTTAGGTATAAATGTCGTCACCACAAATGCGACGTCTTATCCTACGACCACAGAATCCAATACAATGCTTGACCAGTCCATCTTATTCTAACCCCTTCTATAATTGCTACTCTTACTAACTGCCAGTAATAAAGGCTTGCCTTCTAATTTCTATCTCTCAGCCTCTCCAAATGATTAAAGGACAGAAACGTTGACTGATCGGTAGGCTGTGGAAAGAAATTAACGGCGGCTTTTTCCCACTGAGCATAAAAAGAATAAAGCGTTCGGTTTTGATCAATCGCTTGGTATTTCACCATGGATTCAATTCAATTAAATTTCGTATAGAGGTGATTGAATATACATATATATATATATATATATATATATATGCAATATAAAACAGGCCGTGGCGTAGGATCGAACCAATGATATTGAAAGAAACCTTCATTTACTGGACTATATGCATCGATTTAAATCTATACTAACATAATATCGAAGTTTGCGAAATATTCACCGCTGCTGGTTATCTGCAGAATCGACGCAGTGGGCCCAAGAGATTCCATAGATGTTAAAAGTCATGGATTTCCGACCAGATTCAGCCATTTCTTGACACAAAGAGTCTCGAAGGATGCTGGGCAATTTGTCGGCAATGCAAGATATTTTTAGTCGCACATTACTAGAAAAATAAGAAAAATGATGCAATTTTTTCCTCAGTAGGGGATAAGTGAGTTTTCGCATGGCTCAAAGGTTTGATTAGGTCCAATTGTTTCACGGGCTGGAACGGAATCGCCAACAAACGATAGAGACGAGCATTTATGAAAGTTTGGATATTTCTGGAATCATAAGGACTCATTCATTCTTATGAATAAATAAAACCGAGATTACAAATGAATTGGCTTCCTAAAGAAAAAGATTATGAGTGTAAAATCAGAGTTCATTGACAGAAAAAATCCCACAGTCCCATATTTCTTTTTCCACAGAATTTCAATCAGACTAACAAATGACGTTTAGAAACAAGTATCCAATGATAAAGGATAAAAGGACAAAGCTCTCGGCGTCGATCAATCCCTGAGGGAAACGCCATGCATTCGACTTCATTAAGTATTGTTGGAGGTTATTGAACGCATATATGGCCTTTACAATGACTCGCGGTGGCCTACCGCTGTATCGAACCAGTGTTGCTATCTTCTCGGACAAGTCAGGTACCAATTTGACGACTCCGGAGGGATGGAAGGCTTGGTGGGCCATGGACGCGGGAATCGTTTCCCACGTGTGTGACGCAGTAGTGCCTCCAAGCACTGCGCCACACGCGCCTTAAGATCTAACGATACTTTGATTAAATGCTCAAAAGTGAACTATTAAATTATGTGTTTAGAAAGCTAAGACTTTAGCCAACTTCAAAGTGAATAACAAAAGTTTGTATTTTTCATAACAACACATTGAAGTACACTATCCGTTTCGAAGCCATTTTTCCCTCTCTATGCGTCAAAGACAAAAGTCCCGTATGAAAACAATTGCACGTTGGCTATATTCCAAAACGTACCTTGGGACAACGAAAAAAGAGTGATGGCTTCTTCTTTGCTAAACCTAAATTATTTCAGCTCTCAAAGCCTCTGGAAAGCTGTCCAAAACAAAGTGAACCACCCGGAAAGGGTAATCGTGGGTTCCAATTTTTGGAAATATATTAACATCAAAGTGGCTATTTCAGCTCGGTTAGAGAAAGAACCCTTCAGTAAAAACATTCATACCAATTGAGGCAGAAGATAACAGGTGGCGATTCGCAGTTAAAATGAATAAAAAGAATGCCAGAAAATCTCAAAAAACAAGTGCGAACGAATTAAATGTAAGAAGGGCGAACATACAGACATGCTCTTCACATTCAGCTTCATCTCATATGATGGTGATGACGGCTCGACTCGTACGGAGGGCATCTCGTTCTCACAGTGGGAGCATATCTAGATGTGACCCAGGGGACATTCTGGCGATGTTCTCAACAAGTTACTCTATCGTTTCTTGGTGTCGATTTCATGCGACACACATCGCGGACAACACCAAACTCAACATCGGAAACATGACAAAATAAACCGACACCCTCGAGAAGCACTAAAGAACCCGAGTAAATTGAAAAACGATAAATTACTATCATAGAAAGAGCTATGTCAAATATGGTAGAAAAGACTTCATGTCTCAATTTAGGGGAGGAAAGTTTTAAAATCTACAGAAAACCCCAGCCAACAGCATTTGGCAATGTCGAACAATTATCAACTCAACTCATCAAACCCAGGAAATCCATGGAAAACTTAACAAGCTATCTCGAACAGGAACACTTTAGAATGTCATAACACAAAGAGCTATTTTCTCTTCAGAATTTCAACGTAAAACTTTTCAGATAAAGAGACGTTTACTTGTTCTAGAAGATTTTATATCCGTAAAATGAAATAAGCAGATTTGTACTGACTTGGAAATCTAACAAAGTTGTTGGTAGCTGTCTATAAACTCATTTACACACCAAAACACGTAGTACAAACGTTTGCTTTCCATCTGGATTTTGGAGAACTCGGAGAATTTCAATACGTTAGTGGGAAAGATGACAAATGTGTGGAAGAGAACGCTGTCAGAGGATGTCCATCACCAAACATTTTCTTAAGTCATTAACAATTCTAGTAGTAGTATCTGTCAAGTATTGCAGCTGATGTGGTACCTGAAATCCGATATGGGCTGATTATTACCTGGTCATGAAGTCTAATTAACCTTCCTATTTTTGTGTACCAATGTCTCTTCGAATTCTGCCATTTTCAGTGACGAATATGATCATGTTTATTTGGAGTTCACTCGATAAAAACTTCTATAACCCATGTCTATAACCCTGTAGCTTAAGCCTATAGGCTAGCATCAACTTCGTCGTGAGTAGCTCAATGAAGTACTCATTGTACAAGCTTTGGTCAAATGAAACAAGGGATACATTGTTTTTTTAACGAATGGAATAAACTCCCTTTTTTGGGATTGCAGCCCTCACTTATAGAAAACCTGTGTCCCTGCTCATTACCTCTCAGATATTTCAACGGAATATCTCCATGAAGAATTGGCCAGTGATTCCCCGTGGAGCCTTGTTCTATGGTTGTCCTTCCAGACGAGAATATCGAAATTCTCAGTTTTAGTGGGTTTTCGCTTAAGAACGAACATGCTTCACTACATTCAGGTTAATACAAGAACATACGCTCACTACGACGGTAGAATATGCCACTAAAGAGGTGAAATTTTTTGAACAATTCACAAAACTACGCGCCACCCTTGTCCCTAGGGACCACATTAACGTTCTCCTTATTGTTTTAACTTACGTAACTGTTCAGAGATCAACGACTAATTTCCAACAGTTAGAAAATCACTGTTATATTCCCTTCTTTTCGTGTGAACACATGGTGAGCACTCACGAAATGTCGTACTGAAGAAGTTCTTCTCGCATACAAAGCATGGAAAAAGGACAACACATGACTATTTTTAATCAAAGGTTTAGGGTAGCAGCTTTTGGATTCAGCTGCTTTTGGAGAACCATTTTGGAATTATACAATCCGCGATCGGGCTTTCTCCGGGTCTATTTTGAGTGCATTGAAAGAACCATTATAGAGATGCTGGCCCTTTTTGCCCAGGAAGGTAAGGAGAAGAATAATTCAAGTTTGAAAAACTGAAAAGTTCTCTAAAAAGTCATAAAATGCTGATTCGATGAATCACAGGTTATTGAAACCTCCTCCAAAGCAATCTAGAAAATGATTTGTGCTGTGGAGTTATTCAGCGGTGTTTTCTTTTGTTACTGCTACGAAACCATAGGATTTTATTCTCATGGGTTTCTGACGTTCATAAAGTTTCCATAAAGTTTTAGCCCTTGATGTTTTAATTATTATGGACTTGAGAAACGCAAAGCAAGGGCCTCCGTCGCGCAGTGTGTAATGTGCGAGCCCCCGGAAAGGGAAACCGTGGTTCGATCTGGCCCGGTATTCAAGTTTTGCGAATATCTCAGCATCGTTGTCCTATAAGTGGAATCGCTTATGTTGCAGTTGATGAGCCTAACGTTGGACGTTGGTAGTCCGTAATACAAATCATGATATTGAAACATTGAAGACAAACAGTCCGAAGATAATAACTCATCATCCTGGCATCTAACTCTTGAAATGCTGAATTTTCTTAAATCCCAAGATAACAGCGCTAAAAAATTCCCGGCTCTTCAATAGGCGAAGGTTTTGTACTTTGTGGATAGAAGTGAGTTTTCCCGTGACAAGTCTGATATCAAATCGCCGATCCCACAGAGACTTATGAGTTGCTTGGCTCGGTGCAAAGACGAACCAGTGACCATCGATGAGTTTCACGGCATTTATAAGCATTGCGTTTAGCACGCTTCCAGGTCAAATCTGCAATGTCTACAAGGTTAACCTCTACAGGCTCTGAAGGAGGAGGAATCCCCCGAAACATCGGCATTACTGCCAACAATGAATAAAGTAACACGCCGTGTTTGCTCAAAGAGAATATAGCAAATTATAAGGCTAAGTTTTAATTCCATAATTTCCACAAGATATATGTTAAGCTATTGTTCAAAGATTATTCTAAACCCTATATATA